>LNAC01000480.1:886595-934163 GCA_002007465.1 Ailurus styani
AAAAAAAAAAAAAAAGACTTTCCATGGGATGCAAAGTCCATGTAATTTTAACCTGGGTCCTGCTGTTGGCTGTGGATTTGGTTGTAGGTTTCTGGTCAGTTTAGTCACCTGCAAGCTGGAAAATTGCAGCTTTGGGTTGGGTCACCGGGGTTGAGTTAAAAGTCTGTTTGAGAGCAGTTGAGTGTGAAACCCAGTCCGTTTTGCTCAGACCCAGGTAATCTCCCTTCGGCTTGCTTCAGCCAATGATAAATAATTTAGTATTTGAGAGCAGGGGAATGTGGAAATTAAAAAAAAAGGTATTAAAAAAAGGAAGACTCATCTATTCGGCGTTTATTGAACACATGCTATCTGCCAGGGTCATGCCTTACTATCATATCAAAATATGTTTTCATCATGTCTGTGAAAGTTCACGTTTATGCAGACACGGTTGATTCGTTGTTACCACTTGCTATGACTTTCTCTTTTCTGCACTTTACAAATTTGTTGGTCTGCAGAATGTTGGATGAGAGAAAGTCATAAACTGCTGTTTCTTTATACGAGGTCCTCTGACCACCTGCACCCACACTTTCTGGGGTGCTTATGATAAGAATTCAGTTCACCTAGATCTGCCTGCTTGGACATTCTTGGGTGTGTGTGTGTGTGTGTGTGTGTGTGTGTGTGTGTGTGTAATCTGCCTTTTTGGCAGGCTCCTTCCAGGAGCTTATGAACACCAATGTCTAGGTCACGTGGCTTCTGTGTTATTGGATGTGGAGGGATTTTACTATGTATGAAGAAACTCAGCAAATGAGGTTAAGTGGCCTGCTAAAGGTCGCAGAATCAGTTAATGGGTGATTGTAACATACAAAACCCAAGGAGTTGAATGATAAAGCGATTTGAATCTGAGTCTCTCTGAGGCTTCAGGTCAAGTGCCTACTATTCACAACTCATAAAAGAAATCACTTCATAAAATGTGATACTGTTCTCAGTCAAAAGTTCATTGAATGGGGTGGAAAAGCTGGAGGTATTTTTGGAGACTTAGTTTCTTTGTGTGTGGCTTCTGGGCAGCCAGGCATTAGGGTCTGGGAGATGGGGGGCCTCAACCCAGCCCCTGGCTCAGAGCGAGTTCCTCAACCCCTCCAGTGAAGGAACTGGGAACACTGGTTCCCATTTGTAAAGCTGTGAGGGCAGTGCCTCCTGAGAGGGGTCAAGGCTGTTACAGTATCTGTCAGTGGAGTCTTTGTCAACATCAGGTTCCCCCTGTGGTTTGGGGAATTCTGGGGAGGTTTCAGCCATAATTGGAAAAAAAAGAAATCCCTTTCCAGTTTTTTTTTTTTTTGAATAACCTAATTGGGAAGACTGTTTTCATTGGAATGATGCCCCTCCTTCCTTGTCTCACTCTATCCTTTTCTGTTTGTTTTATTTTATGGCAATCACTTTATAGGGCTGGTGATCACCTCTGGGGTGGGGGAGGGGGGAGGGACTGTGTCCTGAGTGGTGGCTTTGCCACTTTCCAAAGTCACAAGCATCTGTCACAATGTCCCAGCACCCCAGTGGCGCCCTGCAGTTAAGAGTGTGGGTCCCGGGGAAGGACCGGTCCCTGGGGGACCTTCCCACACTGCTGTTCAGATGAACACAGAACAGTGGCCAGATCTGTGCGCTTCCAGAAACAGAAAATTAAAGTGAAATGAGCCCTGGATTTCTGTAGAACCTGCCCTTTCTTGAACAAAAAGCGTTTCTGTGAAGCGTAATATGCCCAGAAAGAAAGAATTCTTCCTGAAGCAACAGATGGTAAGGAGTCTTTGCCTGCTTTACTTATTCTGGATTCCGAAGCCACATCTGCCAAAGCCGGGCAGGTCTATTGATCCATTTGCAATGATCCAATACATTTGGTGTCCCTGTACCAGAGACCATACGTGCCAGGCAGCTGGGTCCTGACAGAAGCATCTGGCTGAGGGGGGATAAAAAAGCAGGAGATAAGACAAGTATAATTTGATACAGTTCTTCTATATGTATAGAATTGATGGACACACACTGGATGTTTGCATTAGTTGGAACTGCTTGGGAGCATTTCCACCCCCCTTTTTTGTGCCTTTGTTTTGGGGGGGCAAGTTTTCAGTTATTGTGATTGGCAAGACCCCAGAGTAAAGCTTTTGCAAATGTTTTTATAGAATGAATAATGGTAGGGCCTTAGCCAGAATTTTTAACATATGGGATAGAGATGGGTTACTCCCCATTTTTCCTGACAGAAGCAGGCAGCTGGTCGATGTCTCGTACTCTTGTAGCATTTTTAACTTTTCTGGGGTGCACACATTTTGTTACTTTACTTTGTCCTTGCAACTTTGCACCACCCATGAGAAACAGGGATACATGACCCACTGAAGTCTAAAGTGATGGCAGGTCCTCAGCCTGTAGGTCAGGCAGACCGCCTTTGGGGTCTCAGAGCCCTTATGTGGAATAGAGGTTGGTGTCTTTGAAATCAGGACTTGCCTGGGAAAAGCCACACCGCCCACTGAGGAGCCTGCATTTCCTTCCAGACTCCCGAGGCAGAGGATACTGGAGACCAGCTCCCGCCTTGTCTGCTGCCTTCGTGGAAAATACGGCGGGGACATCTCATCCCTATTGTGGAACTGCTTTTATTTTATGTGTTGTTTATTTATTTATTTATTTTTAAAGATTTTATTTATTTATGAGAGAGAGAGTGAGAGCAGGCATGAGCAGGGGGAAGGGCAGATTCTCTGCTGAGCCGGGTGGGGGGGTGCGCTCCATCCCAGGACCCCAGGATTATGACCTGAGCCAAAGGCAGCCGCTTAATCAACTGAGCCCCCGAGGTCCCCCAGTGGAACTGTTTTTAAAAAGAGAAGGTGCTAGTGGTAGAGCCAGCTGGGAGACACTTTGTTTGAACCGAAGTTTCCTTCTGAAAGCCTTCCTATGACACATGCACACACATGCACGCACACACACACACACACAGCTGCATGTGGGAAGTGAGTTTGGATGAGATGCAGTGGGATGGGGACATCCCCGATGAAAAGCACCCCCACCTTCTGCCCCCAAGGAGGGAGGCAGAAGGTTAACAGGAAAGAATAATAGGAGGCTGTGAACCAGACAATGGAAACCTAGGGAGAAGGAGGAAAATTTCCCATAAAGATATTTAGATAAAACTGCCCCTTCCTTATTCTTAGGGGAAGCACCAGGGGTTGCTTGGTTGGGAGGAGGGAGGAACATCATTCTGGAGACATTTTTAAAGGGGTTTCTCAGGTGTACCCCACGGAGAGAGCTGACGGAGAGGGGTGTCAGTGGGGACCAGGAGTAGGGCAGAGACTCCCAGAGAGGAGGGCCAGCAGGGCCCAGGACCCATGTGGACGTGGGACTCCAGCTGGGAGGGGAGAATGCAGAGTGTCTGGGTGTTAGGCTGGGTGGTGGGTCAGTCATTAAGCGTCTTGACTTTGGCTCAGGTTATGATCCCACGGTCCTGGGATCGAACCCCGCATTGGGCTCCCTGCTCTGCGGGAAGCCTGCTTCTCCCTCTCCCACTCCCTCTGCTTGTGTTCCCTCTCTCGCTGTGTCTCTCTCTGTCAAATAAATAAATAAAATCTTAAAAAAAAAAAAGGCCTGGTGGTCAGTGCACCAGCAGGGGCTGGTGAGTGAGCAGATCTCGGGCACCTTGGAGGCAGCAAAGGGGAAGTAGGGAGATGGGAGGGCCTGCACCAAGGGGCCTCACCCCTGGCAGAGCTGAATGGCTCACCTCTCTGTGCACAGGCTGTTAGTGGGAGCCGGGTGATCGAGAATCCCTGAGCACCATGAACATATATTAAACATGACTTTTTATTCTGGAGGCTTGATGTCTGGGGACTTTCAGATCTGGGGAGCCAGCCTCTCCCAAGACTAGCCAATTCCTAGAGATAGTTGGAGGTCTCACCTGTGAGGACACCTTTCACCAATCAATCGAGAGCTCCCCACACCTGTTCCTCTATCTTGCCCTTATACTCTGGGCCATTATCCCCCCTGCCCCGATCACCCCAGGGCCTGGGACCACATGAGTAGGGACAGCCCACATCCAGAGCCTGCTGAAATGATTTTAAGCAGCTAATCCTAAACCTGCTTACCCCCCCTCACCCACTCCCTCCTGGGGGAAACACAGTGAGGCTCTTGTCCATGTTTTTGCTCCTGCTCCCCCTGTGACCAGACCTAGCCCCGTGCCTCCCTGTGTGGCCCTTTGTGCCATACTACCTGCTTCTAGAGAAATGTGAGTAAAAGAGTCTTCCTGACCATCATTTCTGTGTCTGCCTGTCTCACCATACCTGGTTAAAACCAATCCCAGGATAACATAAAGTGAATAGGGTCTGGCCCAAGTGAAGATGGCAATTTCCGTGCCCCTAGTGTTCTCGATTTTTCTTTCTCTGTCTCTCACGCTCCTTGGTATTCCTAGAGACACCCAGTGTTTTGTTTTTATGCTCTCGGTCCCTGCACTTCATTTGAAATGAACTGCAGTGTCATTTAATCTATCGGGTGACTCCAAAATCAGCATCCTGTCTCTGACTTAGTAACAGAGGTGGAACAAGGTGGAGATGGGATGTGGCCTTGGGGTGAGGGGTGGCGCACCCTACTTCTCTGCTATCCGACTTTGTCTGCAGGCTGGAGAGTAACACAGAGCACACACAGTGTGTGACATAAAATTTCACAAGTCCTCCACACGTAATGAAAAAGAAAAAGACATCTCCGAATTATGCAAATCTTTTGGCAATTTTCACGACAGAAGGTTTCGAATATTCTCTAACCAAAGGCGATTTTGATACCAAACCAAAAGATCCCATTGATGTCTTATTACATTGTGAAATCTTCCTAGGGGTAGGAAGGCTGCAGAGGAGATGCAAATTTTTGATGTTATCTTTAAAATAAATTCCTTCCCTCTTAACACTAGAGGTCACTCTGCGACCACATATGTGAAATTCGCACCCCGGGGCCGGGAAGGTCAGAGCAGCTAATCTGTTTAATTGCTGAACCATGAGTCAAATTTGTACCTAATTACGAGTTGCTTTGATGCAGCCCGGCTTCTATTAAAAGTTTCCCTCTTTCCTGCGGAAATGCGCTGCTGTGATGTGTATATTCCAACGGGAGCCCGGTAAGATCCCGCTGCCATTTCCTGGCTAAGCCGTCACTCTTCAGGCACCGTCTTCCTACCCTCTAGATGTTTTCGGTGTTTATTTTTCAGGCGGAGAAAAATACCTGCCTCTTTGGTATCAAATGCTGGTAACTAGGTTTATATTTCTTTATGACACTGAGATAGAGACAAATTTAATATGATTCTGGTGATGGGTGGATGAAAACCACAGCAGGTCAAACTGAGTGGAAGCCATTGTCTAGAATGGTCCAGAAGTTTCTCTCCTGTTTTTGGACATAGAGAAGACCAGCTTTGCAACCACTGGATGGAATTTGCATCTGATGGGGTTGAGGTTTGGCTGCATCTCAAAAGGGCTTATCAGTTGGAATTTAAAAGCCTAATGTCATTGTTCCTTGAAAACGTCAGTTTTCTTCGGTTTGTGTCTTTTCAGAGTAATGTTATTTCAGATTTGGATAGCTGCAGCTTTGAATACTTATCCGAGCAGAAATTTCATATATAATTGCAGGCAAAAATGTGCATTTTTTTTTTATTAACGGCTCCTATTCATTGGAATTTTGTCTCTGGCCAATGGGCCCTGGGAGGCCTTTGCAGTGTCCTCATTCAGAGACAGCAGGGTTTCTGAGCTGGGCAGGCATCAAAGACCCAAACACCAAACTTAACGGGAAATGACAGGAATAATGGAAGCCTGTCACTCTCTCTAGTAGCTTCCTGAGATTTGATGAGGACTTTGCAGGAGAGGCAGGTGACGCACAGGCTACGCAAGGCTTTCTTCTCTGGAGGGCAGGCTCCGCTCCTGTCAGTGTTAGAGGGGCCTTCACATAGGCAGTCACTTGCTGCTCTGCTAAGCCCCCAGCCCTCACAGCAGCTGGAGAGCTGATGTGCACACAGTGGAGATGATGAGCTGTCCTAGGTCCACTTCCTCACATCCTGGGGTGGCTGTGTTTAGAAAGACCTGAACTATGGGCAAGCCAGACTGTGCCCCCCGCCCCAGGATTGCACCATAATCGTGTAATCACCCTGACCCCTCTGTGTCGTACCCAGACCTGGATTGAATTTGCGGTGTGTTTTTTGCTTAGATTTAGAGCGCTCAAGGCAGTTGAGATAATTATTCTGTGTAAGAAGATAACAGAAATACTCTATGGCCAACTTATCTCAGCACCTAACCTGCCCGCCCACCATTGATTTCCCATCTGGGTTCACAAGGTGCTGGATGTAGTAGATCAATTTAACAGCATTGATGTGGCTCAAACATTCCCATAATCTATATTATCAGTGGGCCGCCTTCCTGATGTCCTCATCTGACTTGGTCGGATGGCTTCTTGATCGGAGAAATGAAAGAAGGGAGGTCTTCAGGGGAGCATGTCAGCTTTAGTCTTGCTACTCTGAAGGGATGGGGGGGACTCATCATGTCCATACCCCCCACCCCTGTCCCATTTTTCACTAATGTACACGCTTGCATCCCCCCGCTTGGATTTAAATTAAAAGCCCTAATGAGTCTCCTGTTTTCTCGCAGCCTGCAAAAACACCATTTGGGGAGGAACTGTTTAGAAAGCAGGTTTTTACTTAATAAACAGTGATCAATCGAATTGATTAACCATGAACACATTCCCACAGAGTCTGGGGGTGGCGCTTGTTGGTAATTGTAGTTCACGTGCATCAGACTATTAAATGCCTGCCTGTAGACTATTTGCCAGCTCTTTTCCTTAATGGAAGTGGGGGGTAGGGGTACCAGCCTCTGTTGACAGCACTTTTTGGGTGGGGACTTTTTGTCCCCAGCATGTCTCCACAATATCTCTGTCAACTGCGGCCATTTCCTAGGCACTTGAAGACCTTTCTGTAAACCTCACATCTGTTTTGTTTTTGGTTTTGCTTTTACTAATTCACGTGATAATTAGATCTTCCCACGCTGGCTTTGTGGCTTTATATAAACCGCAAGTGTTTGGAGCTGCCTGCATATTAGAATTAGTGCTGTGTGTTCTGCAAGGCTTATTACCACCACTTTCTGTTTGCTAAAACGACAGCTAGAAACTGGGAGGGAAGGTTCCTGGCAGCATTAGCAAGCTCACTGCCTCTGAAGGGAGATGAGAACGATGTAAATGAAGACTGTAGCCGGAGGGGGTGCCTAGAGCTGCAGGTGATGAATGTGGCAGGGAGCAGGGGTACAGCTGGGCGGGCTGCCCAGGGCTTGGGCCCATCTCCAGGCCCAGAGGACGGGCTGCTCTCCGTGTGACAGGGGAAAGGCCCCAAGAAGGGGACGCCTGCCATTTGGAATCCCTACTGAAACTCCAGCTTATTTGGGGCCGGTTTCTGAGCCTTTCCGGGCTAAATTTACCAACTTACCAAAGGTACAAAATAGCAACCCAGTGTATTCCTCGTGGCCAGGGCTCAGTAAGACAGTGAGTGAGTGGTTCTGGAAGATGGGTGCATTTGTGTAGGTTCGAATGCCTTTTATGCCTTTGGTAATGTCCCTAGGTAAATGGGAGCAGCGCGAGATGTGGATCGCTGATCTCCAGGCTTCTTGACAAAAGAGGATTCCTCAGGGCCAAGCTCTCTCTTGCGCCCCCTCGTGGTTCACCTACGTACTCTTCGGACTCCTAACCTAGTGGTCCTGAACTTTCACTGTGAGTGTAATTACAGGGCCCCATCCCCAGAAAGTTTCCTTGGTCTGAGGATGGACCCAGGTGTTGGTGAATTTTACAAGCCCTCCCAGGTAGTTCTAATGTGTAGCCAGGCTAGGGAACTTCTGATCTAAACCGAGAAAGGATGGAATCCCACGTGGCCAGTAGTAAAACGGTGTATGTTTGATTTTGAAATGTTCATTATTTAGGTGTTTGTTTTATTTTACTTAACATTTACCTGATTGGCTTTAATCTAAAAATGGCCAATCTGGGAAGACCCTAAAGGTTGCCTGGCTTCACAGCGATTCCCAGCCCTTCACCCCTTCTAGCACAGAGAATGAAGAAACAAAATAAACACGTGCTCTTCCGGTCTCTTTTCACGCAGTGAGGACACCTGGGAAGGGAGGGGAGCAAAGCTCTGGCACACTCTTCTGGAGGGGAATGTTGACTATGAATGATATAAAGACTGAAAACCTGGTAAAACGGGCTCCGAAATGAGAAGCAGCACCCCCTTCCCGCCACCCCAAGCTCTGTGCCAAACGCAGGGAATCTGTGTTTTTGATGGAGAGGAATGGAGAGCCCATCTCAGAAATTATTCTTCATACGTGTGTTATACAAATTTGTGTGTTGTAATAGCGTGGACCTTCATCACAGATTGTGGGGGCAGTCATTCCTCGTAAATCTGTAAATCCTTCCTCTTCCCACAGCACTAAGTTAAAGACCCCTCGCCTCTAGGCACCCAGCACCCGGCACTGAGCCTTCCGTCCTGACCATGCGCACTGGCGCCACCGAGTCCCGCCTGGGAGGGAGAGCGGCTGGCCTCGCGCCTGCGCTCCGGGTATCATTGGTGTGCACCTTCCCCGACTGGATAGATCATTAAGAGAATTGGTTTACAAGGCTCTTGCTGAGCTGTTGGCTGTGGGAGAGAAAGTAAACAGACGCTAGATAGAGCTGTAACATATGATGTTATATCCAATGCTTAATGAGGCCAGTAAAAACAGGAAAGCAAGATTAGCCGCAGATAAATGAACATGCCTGGTGTAGAATCAAGAGTTGACTGTATTTTATTTGATTTAGTTCTAGAAATAGCAGATGTTGTGTCAATTATTGCAAAGTAGTTCTCACTAATCTCTTCATTGAATTCTTCTCGTTGACTGAAATAGATTAAAAAATTATTTCGTTTCCATGATGATGAGGGACATACAGTTTTACGTAGAAAGTATAAAGAGGAATAAATCAGAGACTTGACATGACCAGTAATCTCACCGCTAGTAATCATTCACAACATGTAGATAACGTGTACAGGCGCTTACTGGGTGCCATGCTCTGTTTAAGACCATTCCTCTGTTGGCACATCAATCAAGTTCTCTATGAAGAAGGAACAACTAGCAACCGTTTGCTTTAATATGAGGGAAGTGAGAGAGCTTCTCTGGTGTCCCACGCTCGGACTTGATGCAGTCAGGATTCAACCCCAGCTGTGGGGCCCTGGAACCTGCATTTTTAACCACAAAGATGTACCACCTCTGAGGGAAATGGCTGATACCACATAGTTGTCATTTATCCTCTGAAAATGCCTATAAATTTCGCAAATTTGGGGCCATATTCTATATGCTGGTTTGCAATATGCTCTGTTATGTAACTTTATATGCCATTCTTATGGATAACTTTTTGATGGCTGCCTAGTATTCTTTCCTATGGAGGTGTACAGGCATATTTTATTATTTTTTAAAATTTTTTTCTTTCTTTTTAAAAAAAATTTTAACTTTATTTTTTCAGTGATCCAAGATTCATTGTTTATGCACCACACCCAGTGCTCCATGCAATATGTGCCCTCCTTAGTACCCACCACCAGACTCACCTATCGCCTCTCCCACCTCCCCTCCATAACCCTCAGTTTGTTTCTCAGAGTCCACAGTCTCTCATGGTTCATCTTCCCCTCTGATTTACCCAATTCACTTTACCTTTCCTTCCCCTAAAGTCCTCCATTACAGGCATATTTTAAAGATTGATCTGCTAACTTAAGGCATTTACGTTGTTTCTAGGAGTTGGTTGATTTTATAAGTAATGCTGAGATGCAAACCAGTTTTATATATACTTCTTTAAGGGAATTCCCCTAGGTAAATTCTGGAAGAAAAATCACTGGCAAAAAAATTATAGATAGCTTTAATGGTCTTGATACGGAGACAGGCTTAGTTTGGTGATTCGTTTTGATCATGGTGATGAAATGGGTCGGTTTCAAATCTGTAGGTATGACTACACCTCTGGCCTTAGCTATCTGGCAAGAATAGGGTTGGAACATAAGTCATCCAGTGGCTTTAGTGAACCCCCAAAGCACTGTGGTGCATTGTCCTCCTTCGTTCCTTCTTGGCACCGTGTACCCCTACCACGTGTCTGTCTTTGCTTCTGGACTGTGAGCAGGAGCAGGGTCATGCACTGACCGTAGGTTCAGGGAACATTCTCCAGGGGCTGGACCCCATGTGGGCAGGGCGCTGTCCTCACCTGAAGCCCTGCACTCGTGCAGACTGGAGTGCTCTGAAGCCCTTGATGAAGGGCTGCTGAAGGGATGCCCTCTCCCTCCGGTTCCCCTGACGTCCTCACACTCAGCCTTCACAACTCATCCAGGTGCCTTCTTCTGGGATGGAAACAGACACTAAACGGCAGACAAGTGTGACAGGGTAGCCAGCCCTCAGAAAAGTCTGGAAAGGTAGATCCTGGATTATTAGCCCGTTTTACAGATGGGGGAGCCAAGGTACTGGGAAGTTTGATAATTTGTGCTGGGCTACACTTCCAGTAAGCAGTAGATTTGGGATTTGAACCTGTCTCTTTTGAATTCCCAAGGCTCTGTTCTTTCCAATTCCACCCCGTGGCCTTGAGGAGTGAAATGTAGCAATTCCAGTTAGAGTTAAGTTTCAGGTTCAGCACTTGTCTGGACTCCTACAAAGTCGGTGTGGCCCACCCCAAGCCACCCAGAGAGCAGGGACTGGCCCTCTAGCTATGCCTCAGGGCTCAGGTGATGGATTCAGAAGGCCTTGTGGAGAGGAGGAAGCCCTGTGTTTGCAGCAGGATCAGGCTGACCGGAGTATTTGGAATTACTCCCTCTGGTCACACTTCACATTGTTGCAATGTGCCTTGTGGCCATAATCTCACCTGGTTTCTTCTCATTAACAAAAATGACTTTCGTTGCTGTGGTCATTTTTAGCAAAATGGCTTCCAGCACATTGTCAATCTCAAGAAAGGAATCCAAAGCTCTCTCATTTCACCGTTCATTCATCTGGCTGCTTCTGAGCCCTTTCTATGTATCAGACCTCCTTCTCTGGCACTGAGAGTCCAGAGGGAATCACAGGAAAGCTTCTCCCCCCAAGGGATCTCTTAGTTGAGACACTAGGACATGACTCACTCTTCCACCTCCCAGAAATGGGCAGTGGCTCCAGGAGCAAAGGGCCCTGGGCATGAAATAAAGGGACAATTGATCTTAAGAGAAATTCTCTCTGCCAGATGCAGAGGGACTGTGAGAAAACTCATCCGGAGGATCCTTTTTGGATCAAGAACCCAAACCAAAAAACATTAGAAAGTTGTAGGCAGAAATCTATTACTACAGAATAAGTCAAAGGAATGATCAGGGTCAAGTCAGGCTGGGGAAAAAAAAATCAAGGAAGCCATGAATGGCAAGAAATTTCCATCACCACGGAGCAACTTTAAAAAGTGGCTCATTTTAGTTTCTTTTTAGCCAATTAGTGGAAAAGAGAAAAAGGTAAATGGGAAAGAGTAATAAAAAGAATTGATTTTTCTCTCTCTCATGCTGGAACATTTGCAAAGCTTGACATAATTTGCACTGATGTTTTCCTGGGAAGTGTATCAGGATAGCATTTGAAATAATTATGCTCCTAAACAGGGCTGTGCCAACGACACAGAGCTGGAATCATAGAGCCAAGCCTCTGGGAGCTGAAGCCCCCCAGGACCTGCAGGTGCCCCACTTGGGTGGAGAGGAGCGGCGGCTCCTGCAGTGGGGTTCCCAGAGGCTGTTTGGTGAGGGACGACAGCTCGGGGGCCATGCATGGCCTTGTATGCGGGGAAGCTGTTCTTGGAGTCCCTTGGTGGGGAGAGGAGGTAGAGACTCAGACCACCCAGCCCAGATGCTCGAATACACTGGGCCTTCCAAGGGCCTGATGTCAAGAGCCCGAGGCCTCACCCACAGAGTTTGGTCTTGGCATAGAGAAACCGGCAGGAGAAGTGAAGAATGCAGGCAACGTTGGCTCCCTCCTCCGCTTTCTGTATTTCGGAGAGTGAATTTTGCCCATTAATCTGCAGTAATGCTGGGAATTGTGCCCCCATGAGGGTCCTCAGCCTTGTGCCTGCACCGTTGGGCGCTCTGTGGTCCTGCCATGCAGCTCCCAGGGGTCTCTGAGGTCAATAATTTGCAAATTAAGAAGGATTTAAGTGAGAGACTGTGATTGCAGTAGTTTCCAAAGGAGATTCTGGAGTCTTGCAGATCAAAAGGCTTTCAGAAGTGCCTTCCATTTTCACACTGCCTGCTCCAGTGTCTCTACGGGGTTCAACCTAGTCATTCAAGCTTTAAAAATTCCATGTCTTTGTTTATGGTTAAACATTACAAAGCTCTGTTGTAAATCACCTCCCTCCCGTGGCAACCTCCTCCATCGAAGAGAAACTCTGGTTATAAATCAGGATCAAACCAGACACGGTGGTACCCCCACTTTTAAGTAAGTTTATGAGACTTTTTAATTATAAGAAATAATGCTCCTGGTAGATATTTTAAACAATAAAGGTATAGCGAATTCATAGAAATTAACCATAATCCCACCAATCAAAGGCAGCCCAACTATTAAAGCTAATACTTTTTTTTTTTAAGATCTTATTTATTTATTTGAGAGAGAGAGCAAGAGAGCACAAGCAGGGGGAGGGGCAGAGGGAGAGGGAGAAGAAGGCTTCCTGCTGAGCAGGGAGCCTGACACAGGACTCTATCCCAGGGCCCTGGGGTCATGACCTGGGCTGAAGGCAGACACTTAACCGACTGAGCCACCCAGGCCCCCCTCCAATACTTTTTTTTTCCCTAAACGGCAGAGCTATGGTTATAATAATCTTTATATTGGATGAATAGGAAGGACTGACATCCATGTACTATAGTACGTTTTTTTAGTTTTTTCTCTCTAAACAATTCTGACAGCTTAGTGGCATTAACGTGTTGCAGAGCGGGTGCTGGGACAAAGCAAACTTCTCCTTTCTTCAATGAATTTCCCCTGACTATATCTTAAGTTGTCTTACTGACTATGAGTAGCGGTCATCTTCAGGCAGGACCGAAATGTAGGCGCCTTGGGGGGTGCCCTTGCCTCACTCACAGCTGGGAGAAGACAGGTGCAGTCTGCGGAAGGGGACATCTGCTGTCACCAAAAGCCCCCCCCCCTCCCCGCCCCCGCGTCATGTCATTCATCTCTGGCATTTGGTTATTTGTCCATTGGGTGCTGTCTGTGGCCCCCACAAGAGGCTACACTCCGTGCAGGCAGCCACTTGCTGTTGTATCCCGCAGCACCTAGTGCGGCGGCCTGGCATTTCACAGATGATCAGTTAAAGGGGGTGACCATATAGACGTGTGCTAAGAATGTCAGGATATGCAGTGACTCGATCTCTAGTGTGAAGGAATGATGTTGAGGCTACCGTAAAGTAATACCACAGACTGGGGGGCTGAAGACAGCAGACATTCCTTTGCTCACAGCTCTGGAGGCTTCGAAGTTCAAGATCAAGGTGTGAACCAGTTTGGTTTCTGGTGGGAACTTCCTTCCTGGCATGCATGCACTTGGCCACCTTCTTTCTGTGTTCTCACATGGCCTTTCCTTGGTGTGTGCTTGGAGAGAGAGGGAGAGAGCTTTCTGGTGTCTCTTCTTTTATTTATTTACTTACTTATTTACTTAAAGATTTATTTATTTGAGAGAGAGAGAGAGAAGGAGAGAGAGAGAGACAGAGAGAGGGGGGGGTGGGGAGAAGGGCAGAGGGAGAGAGAAAATTTCAAGCAGACTCCCTGCTGAGCACAGAGGCCAACACAGGGCTCGATCCCAGGACCCTGAGATCATGACCTGAACCAAAGTCAAGAGCCTGACACTTCACAGACTGAGCCACCCAGGCTCCCCTCTGGTGTCTCTTCTTATAAGGACAACAATCCTATTAGATAGGGGCTCCACCTGAATAAGCTCATTTAACCTTAATTCCTTCTTAAAGGCTCTATCTCCAAATACAGTCATGTGGGGGTTAGAGTTTTAGCGAACACATACTGGGGGGACACAGTTCAGTCCATAGCAAATGAGGTTGCCATTGACAGCGGTGGCCTTCTGCTGCAGTGGCGTCAGGAACCGTCCTCTCTTGTCCTGAAGGTCAGCTGGGCTGGACTTCATCACATGTGCCTTTAACACCATTCACAAGGGGTCCTCAGGGAAAACCAAGCAACTTTTCTTCCTGAGTGACATTTGAGTTATAGAAACCCAGGCCAGTGGTTCCCAACTGGGGGCACTTTTGTCCCCAGGGGGCATTGGGCAATGTCTGGAGAGCATTTTTTGGTAGTCACACACAACTGGGAAGGAGGGTCACTACTGACATCTCCTGGGGAGAGGTGAGTGACGCTGCCGAATAGTCTAGAGTGCCCAGGACAGCCCCCCACAGCCAGGATGGTCAGGCCAGTAGTGCAGGAGTTGGGAAACTCTGTCCTAGTCCTTCTCTTCTCTTTACTGAAAGGAAAACAGAAATTTTTAGCACAAGAAGGGAAATGAGAAGTGACTTCTATTGATCACCTAGGTACCTGGCTCCATGTTACATTCTTCATAGGCTGAGGAGTGACTGGGTGGCTCAGTCAGTGCAGCGTCTGCCTTCAGCTCAGGTCATGATCTTGGGGTCCTGGGATCGAGTCCTGAATTGAGCTCCCTACTTAGTGGAGAGCCTGCCTCTCCCTCTCCATGTGCGCCTCCCCACTACTCATGCCTTCTCTCATTCTCTTTCACTCTCTCAAATAAATAAATAAAATCTTAAAAAAAAAGATTCTTCATAGGTCAGTAGATGCCATGTTCAGTCTTCACAGTGAGACGTAGAGGTCCTAGGTCCTATTATCATCGCCGTTTTAGAGATGACCAAGTGAGACTCAGAGAGGTTAAGTAACTTGCCCACAGTCACACAGGTGGCACATCTGAATATAAATCTGTCTTGCTGCCGAGCCCACACCATTTCCACTAGATATAGCCCATCCTGCAGGTGGCAGGGCGTTTTTTACTACCTAAGGAAGCATATTAGATGGAGTGGAATGCCTTTATGAAAGGTGCAATTAATCTTTTGCATTTTAAGACCTCATTAATCTTGATACTGAAATTTCAAGGTGGACGTTTTCCCTTTGCATCATCTGCCCAAGAGAAGATATGCACTGTGTCCTCAAGACTGTAGGAGGGCCATAGGGAACTTGTTCAGGGGACTGATCTTTATAAAGCCATGATTATTGCTTAGGAGGACATCAAATGGTGACCACTTCACTGAGCCCTAGTTGTGCAACCTGGAAAGTCTTCACATCCCTAGCGCTTGGCCTTCGGGAAGGAGTGACTTCCCCATGCGGTCAACACTTTTAGTCCACATTTACAGAGCACGTGATTTGCGACTGATATGTGAGAAAACCTTAAAGAGCCATCCTGAACTAAGTAAGTTCCCAGTTTATGAAGGTTAGACCTAAAATAAAGAGTCACCATCCCCTGTAGGAAGTGCCACAGTGGAGGCACGGACTGAGACATGGATATCGCTTTGTAGGTGATTGGACACTAAAGAGGGGAAGGAAGAATCCTTCATGGGGACTAGGAACAGGAAGGAAAGTGTCCCTGAGGAATCGAGGTTGATTTGGGTTTGGAAGGATGAGTAGACCTTTCTGGAGCAGACCTAGGCAGTAAGGGCACATTAGCAGTGGAAGCAGTTGGGGTGAAGGACTTGGGAAGAGAGAATAGGTTTTTTTTTTCAGGGGACAGTGAATATTTATTCCCAGAAAGATACTTGAGCCCCTGCTAGGCACTGGATCCAGGATAAATAACTGAGACCAATGAGTGCTCCGCAGAACAGAACAGGGTCATGTGATAGACAAGAGGTCAGAAGGGGGGCTGTCACTGGAATCAAGCCCACGGTCCCTAGCATGAGCCATCTATGTGGCCTGAGTAGTCCATATCTAGACTCTTCCCTTTTCCTGACCCAGGCCTCAGCCTGAGCATTTTGGGTCATAAAGTCCCATCTTTGTTTCTGAGGCCCCTGGACCAAGGTACCCAGGACATAAAAAAGTTTACCAGGAAGGAGCAAGGCTTCCTGCTTCTCAAGTTCTGTGCTGGTCATTTCAGGGGCGTGGGGGTCCACCCCAGTGTCAGCCAGGTCCTCAATGGCTCCCTGAAGTACCTCCCTCAAGGTGGGACCTGCTGAGAATCCCACATGACTCGGTTGCTTCTCTGATAAAGGTACTGTGGAGAAGATCCATTTCTTGGTGGGGATGGTGCGGCCTCAGGATCACATAAGACGTGACATTGTTGAGAAGGTGCAGACCCACTCCGCACTGGGCTAGACTGGGCTTTCCTGGGCAAGAGTTTTGGGATGGGGAGGGGAGGCAGCTGTGACACAGATAGGCTTTGTTGGGAGGTGGGGTCATCATAGCACTCTCTCAGTAAGTAGGACCACTTCATCATGGGTAGAAATGTCAGACAGACTAGCCCGTGAGAGCTGAGTGAGGAGAGAGCTGCCCCCCCACTCCCCCAGGGACCATCTGGATGAGTGAGGTTGAAAGGTGGGGTTGAGAGGGACAGAAATGCAGGTAGAGCCTTGTGAGAAGTCGTGTCAGTGTCATAGACCTGGGCTTTCCCCCTGCAAGTGATCAGAAAATGCCCAGCGGTGTTGGGGGTTGAATTACATGGCTGATTTGTATCTTACAAAAGTTCTCTCTGGAGACAGTTGAGAGGCAAGTAGATCAACCAGGGTTAGATCAACACAAATAGCAAGCAGGTGATGTCAGAGGCAGCAGGGTTCAAGACCAAGTGGAATTCCAGATTTCCCAAGTGAGACAAGAAGGTGGATGTATTTCTGTCATCAGAGAGAACATGTCGGGTCAGAAACAGGCTGGGCTAGAGGAAAGATCATGAGTTTGATTTTGAAGATGATGCTGAGTGTAGATGGCCAGGCAGCTCCTGAAAACTTGGGTCTGATGCTCTGGAAGTCTCGGACAGAGATATTTCTGGAGTTGTGAGCAGCAGGTTGGCCACACCCTGGGCATAAAGAATGAACGAGAGGAGGCAGAGGACAGAATCCTGGCAGATCCCAAAATTTAATGGGAAGACAAGAGGAGAGAGTTCTACAAAGGTGGCTGGGAAGGGGTAGCCCAGGAAGCAGAGAAAGAGAGATTGGGACCATGTGCACTGGTGAAAAACCATGACAACCCCCAGGAGAAGAGATTGTTGTTTTTCATGGGTGAAATTAAAGCCCAGAGACTGAGTGACTCCCACAAGTCACCTAGCTTGCTAGTAGGGGAGCAGGCATGTGGCCAGTCTCAGCAGCCCCAGTTCAGGGGTGGATCCATTCACCAAGCCACTTGCTTCAGGTTCATTTGACAGGCTCCCAAGCATCACATTTACAAGAGTTATGGGTTTTTTTTCTTTTCCACACCAAATTTAATATATATTTTCTTTATTCTTTTAAAGATTTTATTTATTTATTTATTTTAAAAAGATTTTATTTATTTATTTATTTGATAGAGAGAGAGACATTACAAGTAGGCAGAGACGCAGGCCAAGAGAGAGGAAGAAGCAGGCTCCTTGCCAAGCAGGGAGCCCAATGCGGGGCTCGATCCCAGGACCCTGAGATCATGACCTGAACCGAAGGCAGAGGCTTTAACCCACTGAGCCACCCAGTCACCCCATATTTATTTATTTTTGAGAGAGAGAGACAGTGAGAGAGAGCACACGCATGAGCAGAGGGAAGCGTAAAGGGAGCAGGAGAAGCAGACTCCCCGCTGAGCAGAGAGCCTGATATGGGACTCGATCCTGGGACCTGGGGATCATGACCTGAGCCAAAGGCAGAAGCTTAACAGACTGAGGCACCCAGGCAGCCCAGATTAATATATATTTTCTATTAGAAGGAATATAAATGCATTGTAGAGAACTTGGAAAATTGAAGAAAGAAGAAAATTATCAACTCAAATCTCTTTTTAACCCATTTACTGTAGTGTTTTGGTATGACTTTTTTTTAAAGATTTTATTTATTTATTTGACAGAGAGAGACACAGTGAGAGAGGGAACACAAGCAGGGGGAGTGGGGGAGGGAGAAGCAGGCTCCCCACTGAGCAGGGAGCCTGACGTGGGGCTCAATCCCAGGACCCTGGGATCATGACGTGAGCCGAAAGCAGACGCTTAATAACTAAGCCACCCAGGCACCCCTAGATGAAATACAAATGCATAGTAGAGAACTTGGAAAATTGAAAAAAGAAGAAAATAAGAAAATAATCAGCTCAAATCTCCTCTTTTTAACTCATTTACTGTAGTGTTTTGGTGCGACTTCTGTGTCATTTTTTTTTCTGATTTCTATTGGAATATTTTAAACCTCATATTACAACCAGTTGCTCAGATTTTGCAGAATCTCCCTAACCATCCCTTTTTAATGGTCACCTAACAATCCATCAAGTAGATGTACCACTTAATTAATTTGAACGTTCTCCGATTTTGAACACTCAGGTTATTTTCTCTTTTTGTTGCTGTTGCTTCTGTTTTATGTGATATTATTAGGCTGTCTGGAACATTTTTCTGAGTTTAAGACTATTTCCTCATGAAAGTTTCACTCAATATTTCTATTGCTCTTGGTACGTATTGCCAAATTGCTTCATGAGAGGGCTGTGCAAGTAATTATCCAGCAAATGTGTGACTAGAGATGTTTACTTTTTAATTCTGGATTCTTCATTGGTATCACTCAGCTCAGCGAGATGGAAGTCAGGGCTGCGGTGTGGCTTCAGAGTAGCATGAAAGGCAAATGAGGATTTAGAGGAGTAAGGTTTGATCTATCATTGAAAACTTCACTAGCAGTGGACTGAATTTGCAAAGGTCTGGGGGAGGCCAAAAGGCAGCTGGGTAGGACTGGGGTTGGTGAGCGGGAGGAAGACATCCTGATCCTGTGAAACCAAATAAAGCAAGAGGGTAAAATAGTGAGAGAGATGGAGATGAGAGCCCCCAGTCACCTTGGCCCATTCTAGAGTCTCCAGAGGATTTGCCTCTGGAAACTGTACTCTCTGGAGTCTTTTTTTTTTTTTAAGGTTTTATTTATTTGAGAGGGAGAGACAGAGATAGTGACAGAGATAGTGAGAGAGAGCATGAGCAGGGAGGAGAGGGGGAAGCAGACTCCTCGCTGAGCAGGGAGCCCAATTCGGGGCTTGATCCGAGGACCCTGAGATCATGACCTGAGCCCAAGGCAGACGCTTAACCAACAGGCACCTCCTGTGGAGTCTTAAGGAACTAATTTGTGGGACAAGTTGAGGATTCCACCAGGTCCTTTAGGGACACATGGAGTTCGAATGCTCTGCAACTTGGGATGTGGGGGGTGGGAAGCGGCCAGACAAGTCCAAGGCTCCCGGGCGGGCTGAGCCAGGCCGCCGATAATAAGCCCCATGCTGGTGTCTTAGATCTGAGGGAGGGGTGCACATGGCCAGCCAGGGCCGGACTAGATGCCACTCCTCTATGCCTACGTTCTTAATTTCTTTGGCCCCTGAAAGATCCTTAGAAAGCTAGCAGTACTAGAAGGCAGTTAAGGTGACAGGAAGGGGTTTTATGCTGGTTTCAGTTAGATACGATGTGGCAGCAAGATGTAAATACTGCGCAGCCGAGGGAAAAAGGGGAAGGCGACTGCCTGGTCCTTGTCCTTCACACATGCATTGATAGACCAAAGCAGGTATTAGTGGGTGGGAAAGGCTTTTAAGGCCAACTTACCTTCTGTGTGTTTCTAAATTCCGAAGGGTTCAGGTAAGTCCCTTGGCTTCCCAGGGGGAGCAAAGGGATAAAGCCACACAATTGCTGCTTTCTAGAAAAGCCTTAAGACAACAAAGCACTCATTAATGGAAGAAATATACTGTGGCAGGCACCTTTATTTTTGTTTAGTCTTTTGACAGGGCTGGAATAACAAGAGTTATGTGATAGGGAGAGAAAGCTCTACCTCCATTTAACTTGCCGTATGCTGCAATAGGGTATAATTACCTATAAGTGTAATTACAGAAAAGACAAATGGCATTTTTAGCTGTGGTCTTAAAGAGGCGAGTTAATTTCTGACTTTGACCAGAACTATGTTAATTAGCCTCCTGCTCTCCCTTTCTCTGAATGGAAGTTCCTCACCCAGGACTGAGCGTGGTCTGCCTCTCTTGTACCTTTGAGTAATGAAAGGACACCGCGTGCCAACCGAATCAGGGCTGCTGTATTAATAAGGCTACTTTCCTGTCCATTTATCATCAATTAAAGGTGCGCTAGTTTGTAAAGTAACCCCACCTTCGGCCCGGCTGCCCAGAACGGCTCCTCATTTATTTTCTGCCTGGTTTGGGTTGGAGTTAGACCCACCTTGCGGCTCAGAGGTGACAGGCGGCATGAAAAAGTACACTAATTGAGACATCTCAAGGGAGAAATATAAGAAAACTGAAATGGTAATTAGAATGAGGGTTTCACGCTGGGTAAGGAAAATCGAACGGAGGTGTACATTAGGGGCTGTTGCAAATGGGGATGAAGGTACTTGGAGGCGGGAAAAGGGAGAAATGGGTCTTAGAGTAGCGTGTATCCTTTTAACACTTCAGGGAGAGGGAAGAGAGAGTAAGAACATAGCGTGGGTCGGGCGTGAGACTTTCAGGAAGGGAGGCCTGGCACGCAGGCTTTAAGACAAAGCAAACAGGGAAACGGAGTAGTAGCTGATCTCTGGGGTTGGAATGCAAGAGCAGAACAGGCTGGATCTTTGGGAATGTGGTTCTAGAATTAAAATATGATTTCTAGTGCTCCCGGCCCTCTGTGCCAAAGTGGGGAGGGAAGCAGCAGGGACCATTCCTGTGATTTGAAAACGAAAGCGTTCTTGGGTTTCTGCCATCTTCTGAGGATGTTACCATGAAGCCAAACCTTCACAGGTCAAAAGGTTATGGAGGCAAAAACAGTTTTCCCTTTGTGTCATGCCTTGCAACGGACTCATTGAATGTGGTTATATGTTTGGTTAGGGATTTGATTTTAGCTGATCGTTTTCTTCTAGAAATATTAAGTCCCAGAAACCAGGTATGAATGGGCCGTTTTAGGAAACTTTGCCCTCTGAGTGTGAGAATAGTTCTGAGTGGTTGGTTCCTATTTTGGCTTCATAATTATAAGCTCCCAGTCACTGCCTTCCAGATGCAAAAGCTCAGAGAACATTGCAGGGAGGACTTGCTGCGATCTTCTCAGCTAGCTGATAAAGTCTTGAGATTCAGTCTGGAATTCCTTGAGCAGTGGACTGGGGATGCATGCCTCACACCCTCCCGCTTGTCCCTGGCCCGGGTTGGAAGAGAGAGGAAATGTCTCATAGCCTGGCTCACACTGGGAGTTTTGACGAGTGGCTGGAAGATGCAGATTGAATACTTTCAGCCCTAGGGAGCCGCAGGTGTCTTTCCGGCTGTACTTACCTCTACTGTACACACCTGTACTTCCCTCTGTGAGGAGACAATTCTCAGTGTCATAGCAGAGCCCTCCAGATATTTGCATGCAGTGGCCATAATTTCCCCATCTTGTTTCTAGCCTCAGTGTGCTCAGTGCCTTTAATGTTCTTGGAGGGGTCTGGTTTTGAGTTCCTTCTCCACCTTAACCATTTTTATCTGGCACCCAACATGAACCTTTGTGTGTGATCGAAGTGGCACAGAAAGGGAATATCTGTCACCTCCTTTGTCATAGAACATATACCTTTTCTCATGCCTCCCAAGACATTGGTTGGTTTCTCCAGCAGCTCCATCACACCAACCATCATCATCAGTTTCTGTTCACTATTAGTTGAGTCCTGGGATGTGCTAGGATGAGCAAGACAAACATGGCCCCTGCCCACGTGGACTTCTCAGGGTGGTGGAAAAGATCGACCTGGAGGGAATACTTCCAATCATGGGTGTTAGGGAAGGAGAGATATGGGCGGTGATGGGATCACGAGCATGATGAGCATGAGGCCACACACTAGAGCCGGCCTGGTCTTAGAAGAGCCTTGGAGCCCACACAAGCCTTCTGCCTTCTGCTAAAGCCCGTGGGAGGCCCCTGTAGGCGGCAGATGCATGACTCGATTTTTAGTTCACTCAGATTAGGAAACTCTAAGATTTTTTCATATGTCTTCCTGGAAACCCCATTCCTTCCCTCACTACCTTGACCATGGCCCCACTTTTCACATTCCAGTGAAGACCGTGATGTTTACCACTCAGACTTCATTGTGTGCAATTTTGACAGTCTACATGGACACCTACTTGGAGATTTGGATTTTATCCCCTGCTCTCTTTACCCTCCCTTCCAGCTCTGCTCTGTTTTGCTTTATGTCTCCTCTGGCTCATTCCAGGTGGATGAGGGTTTCGAGCCTGGTGACACATTATTGTCCTCTGGTCTGACGGAGGTCGCTTCGTGGGCACACATGGGTCCATGTTGAAACCTCCTTTGGATCTTCCTGACTGTAACAACATCAGCCTGTGTCTCTGTCTTTGTGGCATCCGTGAGGGACCATCAGTCACAGAGCCGTCCCAGAGGGGGGCTGGCACTGTGCTGGCGTGCCCTGTCCCTGGCCATCTCTCCGTGGCATGTGTGGTCTCCACACTGGAAGGGCTTAGATCCCCAGCACAGACGTTCTCCTGAGGAGCTTACGAGAAAGGTCATGTCCCATAAACCCTGTCTGACTCTCAGCTGAAGTGCAGGTGGCCCAAATGACATAACTGTCACTCCCCAGTGATAGCACAAAGGAAGCTATTAACGGGGATACCTGCAAAACCTTGGAAATGTCTCCAAAGGTCTTAATTTGGAACCCCTTCTGAAAAGTATTCTGCTTTGGGGACATTACAGTACTGATTCAGTTGTCCAAATGCTTATTTCTGACGACACATAATGTTTTTGGGGGTTTTCTGATTATTGGCTCCCCAAAATGGGTGAAGTCCCACTCCACAAATGTGGAGCCTACTGGTGTTGGACCCCTAACTAAGAACGCTGTGTGGGCTGGTTCTGTTACCAAGAGCAGGTCCCTCCTGAGTTCCAGTCCCCTGTGGGGCTCCGGGTCTGTCTGGGTCCCCTGGGGACCTCCAGCTTTCATCAGTCTATTAGGTAGGTCTGCTGAGTCTCTTTAGGTTGTCACCTCTGGTGCAGCTGTGAGTTTGAATCAGCTGGTTGTCACAGGAAGTGGCTCTTTCACCCTTCTGTGCCTGTAGAAAGTGGGCTACACATTTCTGGATTACAAATGCCAATTAGCCTGCTTTACTGTTAATAACCATAGTAATGGCACGACTAATTTCACTGATCATGCAGAAATCGTTACCAAAGGCAGCATATTTGAGGGAGAATGGGTAATTTTATAAAACCGTGAAGACATGGCCTTATGAAGGTTGAAAATTCAAAGCGAGCATCACTTGGATGGCACGGCGTTGAATTAGCTAATTACAGTGTTTTATATCTGTGTTTGATCATTATTAGAAAAAGTTTCTCCCTCTCCCCAACACACACAAAAGCAGGCAAAACCCTATCAAGTAAGTTTCTCTTTGAATTTAAAATTACTCTGGGGGCCAGGGAGGTTTCTGAATCACAAATGAAAGTTGGGACATCAAAGAGATTTTTCCTCCTTCTTCTAAGGGAGGAAGAGCTGTTTCTTTCCAACTACATAAGAAGGGGAAAAAGTACATAGTTTTTAAAGTGAATTTTCACCAGAGCAATAAGAGAGTGGAAACCACCAAATTCCTGTTGTGTAGACAAGTTTGAACGTAGCTGTAATGAGGTAAAGTGTGGCCTTAACAAAGGGACTGATAAAAAGGGAGATATGCCTCCTGTTGAAATCAGGTCTGATGCTAAGTGACCATTTCTTCCTGACCAGAGCCCACTCAGACGTTCCTTGTTCCTTTCTCTATCAGCTGTCTGATCAAGGGGAAGGATGCTGGATATCCAAGAAAAGTTAACTTGGAATTGGCCTCCAAATTTATTTTTTAGATGAAGATTGATGAAAAGTGATCTTTAAAAAAATGCAGTTTTCTTTGATAATTAAAGTATTTGGCCCTGCATAAAAGTATTTGGCTCTGAATGGGCTATCCATTTCCAAAACAATGGTATAGCCACACATGGAGGAAATAGATCCACTTTATTAATCAGTCAGAACAAGAACTCTCTTCTACTCTCACTTTGTGTTTTTAAGATATGTCATTTTTGTGGCAATTGTATTTTCGTGGACTGGGCTATCCTTTGCTTTTCTGGGTTGTTTCTTTGCTTTCTGGGATTTAATGAATGTTGATAGCTAAAGTAGAATCATCTCTGGATTATAAAGGGCACTCAGTGGTTGTCACAGCAATCTTGTAAGGCTGGAGAGACAATGCCTCCCGCATTGTCGAGCAGGAATCTAGCCAACTAAGAAGAACCTACAGTGGACATCAGAATTAAGACTAAGACGATGTCTGCTCTGACCACTCCTACTTGGACTATCATACCCAGCATGGAGCCCAACATAGGACTTGAACTCACAGCCCTGAGATGGAGACCTGAGCCAAGATTAGAGTTAGTCACCTAACCTACTGAGCCACCCAGGTGCCTCGATTTCCCCCATTTTATAGATGAGGAAGTAATGGCTCAGAGAGGTTATGGTTTTGTCCAGAGTTGCACAGTGAGTGACTTTTGGAGTGGATATTGGTCATCACAGCAGTATGTCCACTCCAAAGCAGGAGTGCTATTCTCTGGCACAAAGACCCTCTGCTTTTCTCGAAATATGGACCCTGAGAGGGGCCATGATCAGCCTGAGTCTGAAGATGGCGGAAACCAGTGATTGTGCTGTCCTTGGTTTATGTTCACTTACCAGATAGAGGCCAGACTGTTGGTAGATCTTTAACATTTTCAGAAATTTTGAGATCCTGCACGCTCTGAAATATACACAAAGTTTTCGTCCCTTTCCAGTGAAAAACAAATTCCAGTTGGGAAGTTACAAGAAAGAAAAATAGTCCAGTGGAGCCTTTATATTTTTAATGCCCTTTAAATCTCTAAGGTCATTTTAATATATTGTCTGGTTTTGCTCATGAAAATATGTGGCTCGTTATGTTAAATAGACTAGAATAGTTTAGTCAAGTGAGGTTTCACGTTCGGTGATTGATTTTCATTTGCTTAGGCTGTAAATTAAACTTTATGAGATGTTGGCATAAAGTTGAGGGCAGAAGACTCCGTCAAAGTGGAAGGAAAACAAAGATGTGGTAAAATATAGGGCTGGGCTGGGCGTGCCCCCTGTGCGGACTCCAGTGGCCCTTGAGTCAGGAGCACCACACAAGGGGGTCCCTCCGCAGGGGTGAGTCCAACATTATCCTTCACTGACCTTGGGTTCTTTGTCTACCTACTCCCCTTGAGGGTTGGGGGAAGGGAGGGAAGAGAATGGAGAGTAAGGGGGAGGGAGGGATCAGGTTTCTGCTTTTTGCTTTTCTCCTTTTCTTTAACTCCCTCCCCATGTGGCCACATGGGGAGGGAGGAGGAATATCCCACCCAGAGTTTGCAGGTAGATGGGCTCCCTGCACAAGTGAGCTCCCAGTCTAAAGATTTCCAACCAGTTCAGGCCAAGAAGGCAGCATGCCATTTAATATAACATATGTAATTCCCGCCAACTAGAAATGATTGCATTAGGAGAAAGTAAGTCAGCTAGAAGTGCATCTAGAGATTCTACAAGTCCCAACACATTCTAAGAATTAATATTTCTGGGTTTTTCTGTTAAATTAATTGGCTGCTTATTCTTTCATTTTATTATCTGCCCTTGTTAGCAAACAAGTGTTAGCATCTGTCAAATGCCTAAGAACAATTTCTGAAGAAAAGCGTGATGTCTAAAAAAGTCGTTAATGTTGTGGAGGGGCCTAAAGAATCAAGCAATAAGCTGTTTATAGCCTCCGTCTGTGTGTGTGTGTGTGTGTGTGTGTGTGTGTGTGTGTGTGTGTGTGTGTGTGTGTTTTGATCCTTTCCTTCCAATTTCTGGTTATAGTAATACTATTATTGATAAAGTATAATATGCTAGCATGATATTAATTATAAATGAGTCCTATAAAAAGATGATGTCTCTAGTTTTTTTCATGTATAAATAGTCTTTGGAGATGATTAAACTGTTTTTTGTCCCTTTTATCCAGCCCATTGATGGCACATCCCAGTTACTCATTTCAGAGTCAAAGTGTTGGGAAATAATTCAGACTTTGGAAAAAAGAAATCAAAACATTTAGGTGATTGCTTTTTTTTTTTTTACTTTTTCCTTGGATTTGGAAACCTTTGGGTGAACACATATTTTAAGGGGCACACATTGACATTTTGCCAGTCTTCAAAACACAAGATTTTGCTTGTCATAAGAAAATTAAGAATTGTCATTTATCTGTGTGTTTTCTCAACTCACCAGTTGACCTCATTCCTTTCTCTCATTGAGTCCTCCAGTAGGATCTTGTCTTCCTGTGATGGGGATGGGTAGGGGTGAGGGTCATCTCATATCCATGCTAAGTTGGATATGAGCCAAAGAGATGTGAGGGGAGCAGAAGCTAACATTGGTTATGTGTGTCACTGAGCCTGCTTCCCACAAATTTGCCGAGAATTCCAAGGCCACACATCAGTGGTTGGTGAAATGACTGGGCTTTGCCCTGAGGTCTGTGGGACATAAAGCGATTGTCTCACAACTGCAGACTCTGTCATTTTACCCAAATGCATTGAACACAAAACAGTATTTTCAACTGAATGTGTGATGTTTATATTCTTTTTAACTACAGCTCTCATTCTATCCAGTCAACACCAGTTCTACTCTTAATGAGCTCATACTTCTTCTTTTTTTTTTTTAATTTTTTTTTGAGCTCATACTTCTGTCATTGCTAATGATAATGGCATTATCAGCTACTATTTACTGGGCATTTTCTTTTGAGCATTTAGTAAGCGCTAAAGGCTTTACATGCACCATGTTGCTTTATTGTCAGAACAATGCTCTGAATTATATGCAGTTCAAAAATCAGGAAAAAAGGTTCCCAGAGGTTAAAAGGTCACACAATTGGGCAGACCCAATTCGAGGCCTCTCTAGCCCCAAAGACTTACCCTTCATTAGACTTCACTACCAATGGCAAAGGCTTTTTCTTTTTTCTGTAATGAAAAGAGATGGGTGACTTAGTTTTTAAAAATTTTTTATTAATAATAAATTTTGTACCAAGGGTGGGTGGGGCATGTGTTCTTCCACCTGATGCCTGTTGAGATGGTAGGCAGGGCTGTGGTCCAAGGGCCCTTCCCACTTTACTTGTGGGATGTCCCACTTTACTGGAGGGACTCAGCCTCCAATCCTGCTAGGGCAGGGGCTGGCTCCTGTCCTAGTCCCCCCACTGCACATTTCACAGCTCCTCTCTCTGAGCCCAGTGCTCCCTCCTTAGATCCTGGGCTCTATCTCAGAGTGCTCCTGCCATCCCCTGTCGCTCTGTGAGTGTCTCAAGTAAACACTATTCCAGAAGGCCTGGTGGGTATGTGTTGTCAAGGCATTGCTCCCTTATCTCATCAAACACTGCAATACAACATGGAAACCCTCCTGGTCAGCTGGTATAGATCTCATTTCCTCAAACTTTTTATTAAGAAAATTGGAAATAGACACACAAGAGGCAGAACAGGATAATTAATGAGCCTTCATGTATCCATCATCCAGCTTCCACGATGATTACTTGAGGCAGATTTTGCTTCACCTATACTTGTAAACCCCCCTTCCTTCCCGTGATTATTTTGAAGCAAATCACAGACATGTCATTTCCTCTATAAATACTTTAGACTGTATCTCTAAAACATAAGGACTCATTCAAAAATGTACTTATAATCCATTATCACACTTAATGCATTAACAGAAAGTTTTAAGAATAATCAAATAGTCATTTTCCTCATTTCCTCAATTGTCTCAGAATTTTTATTTTAGTTTTTTTTTTTGCTTAAATCAAGTTCCAAATAAGCACCATAGCTTGCAATTTGTTGATCTGTGTTTTAAGTCTCTCTTAATTGATAGATGTCCCTTCCTAGTCTTTTCGTTTTTCTTTGCTCTTTATTTGCTGAAGAAACTGGGTTATTTGTTATATAGAACAGTGTTTCTCAAACTATGTGCCATAAAGGATGAGGGTTTTGTTATGGTTTTTGTTGTTTTAAATTTTAATAAATCAAAGCCAGTAGTTGGATAATACTTAAAAATTAATTACTTGAAAAATAAACAAAAAGATGAAGAAAATACCACCCCCAGTTTTTCAGATTCAATAGACATAAAATTATATTTCAAATGAATATAATCACAATAAATGTAACCCAAGCAACAAGAAGGAATTATACAAAGCATATGCATGGTTCATTGAAATTATATATGATTAGGGGCTCCTGGGTGACTCATTTGGTTGAGTGTCCGACTTCGGCTCAGGTCATGATCTCAGGATCCTGGGGTCAAGCCCCACGACAGGCTCCTCACTTAGCAGGGAGTCTGCTTGTCCCTCTGACCCTCCCCCTGCTCATGTTCACTGTCTCAAATAAATAAAATCTTTCAAAGAAAAAAAAATTAAATGTGATTAATAAAGAAAATTTCAATTATACTTATAAATTTTGTCCATATACAATTGAAGCTAAATGAAACTAGTGAGTAGAGTAGCAATTTCTCATATTAAGCACTTACATAAACATTTTGGACATGTATAAATACCATATATACCACTATTTAAAGTTTTAAGTGATGAACTTGCATCTTGCTTGTAAGTATAGTTAATCTAGGTTGGAACCATGACAACATTGCCTAGAGATGATAAGGAACATGTGGATTTCTTCTTGTTTTGTTTTAATGATCCCTATATTAGAGAAAGCAGAACTAGCTACTAACAATGGATTGAGGACAGATTTTGAAAATACAGCTTCATTTACTTCACTTTGGATAAAAGTTAAAAATGAATATCCCGAGCTGGCTGAAATTGCTTTAAAATATCTTCTTTCATTCCCATCAACATATCTCTGCTTTCTGCTTAAAGTTACAGTTGGTGTTGCATAATTTTTTTTTAATTTTATTTTTATTATTTGCCCAAGGGGTACAGGTCTGTGAATCATCAGGCTTACATCTTTCACAGCATTCACCAAAGCACAAACCCTCCCCAATGTCCATAACCCATCCACCCTATCCCTACCCTCCCACCCCCCAGTAACCCTCAGTTTGTTTTATGAGATTAGAAGTCTCTTATGGTTTGTCTCCTTCCCCATCCCATCTTGTTTCATTATTTTTCCCTCCCTACCCCCCACAACCCCCCACCCTGCCCCTCAAGTTCCTCATATCAGAGAGATCATATGATAATTGTCTTTCTCTGATTGACTTATTTCGCTCAGCATAATACCCTCTCATATCAGAGAGATCATATGATAATTCTCTTTCTCTGTGTTGCATAATTTTTTATTCAATCTGATGATCTCTGCTTTTTGAGATGTTTAACCATTTACATTTAATCCCAGGACCCTGAGATCATGACCTGAACCAAAGTCAGACACTTAATCGAATGAGCCACCTGGCCATTCCAGATCTCTTTCTTAATAATGCCTCACAGTGGGGCATCTGGATGGCTCAGTTGGCTGAGTGTTCAACTCTTGATTTTGGCTCAGGTTTTGATCTCAGTGTCCTGGGATTGAGTCTCAAGTTGGGGGGTCCCTGCTCAGTGGGGAGTCTGCTTGAGGATTTCTCTCTCTCCCTCTGTGGCCCTCCCCCTGCTTGCACTCTCTCTCTCTAAAGAGAATAAATAAATCTTGAACAAATGCTCCACACTTCTTGGTGGAGTTTTTTTCAGTCTTTTTTTCTCTTTGTGTTTTCATTTGGATGATTTCCATTGTTCTATTTTCAAGACCACTAAGTCTTTCCTCACTGTGTCTATTCTATTGATAAACCTCTTAAAGGATTTCTTGATCTCTGATATCAAATGTTACTTCTAGTATTTCCTCTTGACTTTCTTATAGTTTGTATCTTCTTGCTGAAACCTCCCATCTGTTTATGTATGTTGTCTACCTTTTCTAGTGGATCTATTATATTAATCACAGTTGTTTTAAAATTCTTGTTCAGTAGCTCTAACCTTTGGACTGTTGATTGCTTTGCTCTTGACTATGTGTTGAGTCTCCTTATTTACTTGTATGTCATATAATTTTTGATTGAATGTTAGATATTATATATATGAGAACAGTAGATTTGAGATAATAGTATTTATGTCTGGAAATTATTAGAGCATTTTGTCAGGCTGTTAGTATGAGGGGTTGAGCCAATATAGTTAGGACTCGATCTGCATTTGAGTTGTGTTGTTACTATTGTTACCTTCAGAGCATCTAAGTCTTCACATTTTTATGGTAGGTTGCTCTTATTTTGTATTTAGAGTCGGTGCTTAAGCATTATGTTTTTTTTCTCAGCATTCCTGCTTCTGAATTATCTGTGTTATCTCCACACACCCGAAGGTCTCCTAAATTCTTTGTATTCTTTGTATTCAGTTATATACTAGAACTATCTCATGCAGGCTCATGAGAGTCAGCCGTACTCTCTTTCCAACTCCATGTTCAGTGCTGTCATATGATAGTTTGAAATAGGCAGTGCTGAGAATGTTCACATCAAGGAAATTGGCCAATCTGGCCTTTCTAACCTGGAGCACTGGTAGTTAAACATGTACCAGCACAATACCTCTTGTGTTTATAGTTGGTCTTGAGTGGGAAAGTATATTAATCCTTCCTAAGTGGTTTAAAAAAAACCCAAAAACTAAAAACCAAAAACAAAGCACTTCTGCTTTGTATCTGTGTAAGATCCCGAGCCCAGAGAAAGATCCTGAGCCCCAGAAGCAGCAGGTTTTGATTCTACCCTTCTTCTAGTAGCAAGGGATCTTTGAGTTTGCTCTGGAAGGAATTTTCTATCCCTTTCCTAAAGGCAGACACATTTTCTTCTGTTCATCTCCCAGAAACTATGGATCTTTGTCTGTGCCCTTGTGCTCAAAGGGATTACTGCTCCTTTCATTAGCTTAAGACTTTTGATTCATAGGAGGGTAAGGTTTGGGAATGAAGGTGAGGTTTTGTGCTTATCTTTTTGCTCCCATTGATTACCTCATGATGCCTGCATGTCTCTGCCACCAAGAGGGTTTTCAGTCCCCCTTTTTTTCTCCTCCCAGTCTTTCTCTCATGAGAAAAATTTGTTTTAATGGTGAAATTTTCTTCATTTTTAATTTTTAGCGGAAAGAATATAAAATGTTTTTGGGGTGCCTGGGTGGCTCAGTCGGTTGAACATCTGCCTTCAGCTCAGGTCATGGTCTCAGAGTCCTGGGATCAAGTCCTGTGTTGGGCTCCCTGCTCAGTGGAGAGCCTGCTTCTCCTTCTGCCTGCTGCTCCCCTGCTTGTACTCTCTCTCTCTCTCTCTCTCTCTCTCTCTCTCTCTCTCATTCTTGCTCTATCTCAAATAAATAAATAAAATCTTGAAAAAAATAAAATGTTTTTATATTTTCTAAATGTTTTCTAAATTTTCTAAATGTTTCTATATTTTAAGAGCAATTCAAACATTTTGCGTAGTTTCCAGCAACTGAGCTCTTCAACAGATCCATCAATTCAATGATACTTTACATACACAATTACAAAAATGAAATTTACAGAAAGTAACTTATCAGAAACTGAAAACTTCCTTTATGTCTGAGCTCCCAGCTACTCCACAATAATATGCTATTTCACACTTGACCTTTAAGAATTCATTAAAACCTATACAATTTCTTCTCTTGGGCCTGTATGTTGCTAGGCTTCCTGCCAAGTTCTGTCAAATATGAACAGTTCATGTGTCTCCTACTTCTTCAGAAGGGCTAGTCACTCATGGGAAATGGTTCACTTGGTTGCCTAGTTACCACAGCTTTATGACAGGTTCAAGAAAAGTTATGCTTTTGTAGATTATTAAGCTTTTTTTCATGTTAAAGTAGGAGTGATGTACTTTGCAGTTTTCTAAATCCTGAGAAGCAGATATCCCTAAACTTTTTGTTTTGTTTTGATTTAGATGTTGACAGGCTTTTGAGACATAATTTATTTAAAATAAACTGCACGTAGTTAAAGAATACAGTTTGATGAGTTTGACTTATGTATGTATCTATGAAATAATTCCCATAGTCAACATAATGATACATTAATCCAAAAATTTCCTTAATGCTCTCGGTAAGATATCTCTCTCTCTCCTCACCTTAATTTCCATTCTCTGGCAACAACTGATCTATTTTCTGACTCTAAATTATCTTTTTACTTATTTCTTTCAATAGATTCCAGATTTTCTACACTTTTGGGTCACAGTTAACGATTTATACTTAAACTAGGATTTAATTGTAGAATGGCCCTGTTGCTCTGGACTAACAAATAGTTCATAGTACATGTGATTCATCACATGAATTTGATATGAGTTAGGGTGATGTGAATAGGTCTACACTTCAATCCATGAGATGAGTTCACTGACCAGGGGACTGGATATTAAATTACAATGTTAAGTTGCTATAAACCCTAAATGCTTACTCTCAATTTCTGTACTTATTGTGTGTCAGTGATAAACAGTTTGTGGACTACATTGTCAATGGATCACACTTTGAGTAGCATTGCTCTAGAATTTTTTTTTTTAAAGATTTTATTTATTTATTTCACAGAGGGAGAGAGATCACAAGGAGGCAGAGAGGCAGGCAGAGAGAGAGAGGGGGAAGCAGGCTCCCCGCTGAGCAGGGAGCCTGATGCGGGCCTCGATCCCAGGACCCTGAGATCATGACCTGAGCCGAAAGCAGAGGCTTTAACCCACTGAGCCACCCAGGCGCCCTGCTCTAGAATTTTAAGTCTGGATTGTGTTGATTACATTCTTGTGTCATGTAATGTCTTCTGCTGTGGCCACTTTTCCTGTAAACTGATAGTTCCAGAGGCTTGATCTGATTCAGATTCTTTTTTTTTTCAAGAGTATTATTACTTACACTGTATATTTCCATTAGGGGAGATAGAATGCTTGGGTGTCTCTCTTTTTGTAATTTTAGCAGGCCGTTGATGATTGTTATCTAGATTCACTGGTTCATTAAGGGTTGAAAATCATGCCATTATAATTTTATCATTAAAAAAATTTTTTTAGCATCTTGAATACCTCTGCAAAAAGATACCTCCCTTCAACAACTTTGGGTTACCTAGAGGTACAGTTTGCATGGAAAGCCTGGATCAATATTCAATTCTTCCTTTTTATTTCCCAACTTTCAAAACAATGAGTTAATGGTCCAGCATCCTCTAAAGATGATCAGTGAGGTTTTAAAAATAATTATTTCTACGAACTGATATAAATACATGTGATAGGCTTCAGTCATTGCAGTTATTATTCTCATGTGCAAATGGTCCCTTCTTTGGCCAGTGGAAGATCATTTAAGCTAGGTTCTGTGTCTTTTGGATGTGATTATATTGGTGTTTGAATGCTTTTTTACTTTCTTGTATAAAATGTTCCAGATTTATTTTGTCCATTTCCTGCTCTGGAATTAGAAATCTTGGTTTTTTAAATTATTATTATTATTATATTACTATTATTATTAAAATGGCAATGGTATTTAGAGACCATAATCTGGGTACTAGGGAATTGAAATGATTTTAATGGCTGCATAATATCCAAATTTATATTAAATTTAGTAAATCACTTTCCAACTAATGGACAATGACTACTTTTCAACTTTTGACCTCATGTTTTCACACATAACTCTTCGCTACTGAATGTCTGCTTTCACTTAGCATTAGCCGTTCTGTAGAAGGAAGAAATTGGCTCATTCCAGCATAGAGATAGCCATAAGTCCTCAGATAATGTTAACTGTTTAATGAGTGAGGAGAGGAATGTGATAGGAACTCAAACCAATAATCCTAATTCACTCTCTAAAACCTGAATCTGAAAAGGAAGGGCAAGCATGGTTTCTTCTTAATATTCATTAATCATCAAGGGATTAATAAAATAAGGTTTTCTCTACTGACTCAAAGATGAAGTGTCTTCTGCAGCCAAGTCCCAAGGCTTTTCCAGATTCCATGAGTTTTTCTGATATGAGGAAGCAAAGTTAGGATCTGTCACTGACTTAAATGAACATTGCTGCTAAGCAAATACCATTCATTAATTACAGAGCCTTTGAAATCTCCATGGCAAAGGGAAAACTGATTGATGTTTTTCTGACAAGGTTTTTCTGATCAAAGGGAAGTGCACAAACAGATCATAACAAACTAAGAAGGGAGGTGTTATAAGTAAAATTCCACAGAAGGCTAGTTTCTGTTGCTTTTGGGGAATGGGGGAGGGAAAGCAGTTGTAGGCAGAGTAGTGGTTTGGCAATGAATGTTCACAGGTGGTGTTAGAGAATCACATGACTGTCTATTCCTGTCTATGAATTTGGCACATTTGCATGAAGAAGGATGTTTTAGTGGCTAAACTATGACAATAAACGAGAAAAATGACATTTACCTCTGCAAAACTCATTGGGGAAACCATGTTACTTGTAATTTAAAAGGAAAATGTTAAATAAATAAATAACATAATAATGAATGAAACAGAGAATAAAAATAAAAAAAAATCAATATCCCCAGCCTTGGGAAATTGGATGTATTTTATTTAGTGACTGCTTTGCATATTGAAAATGTAAATCTGCACGTCATTCTTGCTGAACCCTCTTTCCTTTCATCAGGTTAGAGTTTCCTAGCCCTTGGTCCTCACATCTTTCTGCTGCGCATTTTCTCATTTTCTTCTTTGGTGATATTATCCAGCGTTCTGGCTTTTTAATGCCTTCTATTAGGTTTTGAATCTTGCAATTCATATTTCCAACCTTGACCTGTTGCTCTGTCCTTCTGTAGCCAATGGCCTACTCAACCTATTACCTGAGAATCCATGGGTATTTTTAAACCTTCAATTTTGTCTGTGAATCCTCCCCACTCTAGTCTTCTATGCAGCAGGAAATAGTACCATCAACTCAGCTGTAAGGCCGGTGGTTGGGGGTCAGCGTTAACTTGTACTCTTCCCTCCATAACCCATAGGACCTGTGAGCAGATCCTGCTATTTCTCATTGACTCCATCACCACTCTTGTTCAAATGGCCATTGTCTTAGCCAACACTCCTGCAGTCATGTCTGAATCAGGGTCACACCTTTTATCTCATTGATCATCCCTATATTCCAGACACTGCAGCAGGGGCCTCACCCTTGGGGATTTATTTCTACCAGGGAAGACACACAAAAACAAGCATGAAGTATGTGCCAAAGTGGAGGTGGGTAGAAAGTTGCTTTATGAGTCAGTGAAAGGAGGTAACCATCCTCTCAGGAATATTTGAACAGTGTCCTCAGAATGACTAGGGAATTTGGTAAGGAGAGAAGTGGGGAAAATCCATTGGAGGCAGAGTTGATGGAAAATACAAGAACTGTAAAAGCACATGGTGTCAGGTGGAAATCTTTAAATGGTAAAGTGTAGCTACAGGTTTTCCAGGGAGTTGACATATATGGACAGTTTTAAGGGAATCTCTTTCCAAATCCTCAACTTTCTGATATGCACATTCCCAAAATTGCTCTGGTTGAGAAGGTGCCCATGTTCATAACAGCTCTCTCCACTTGCCAGTAGAAAGACAAACCTCTTACTGCTTCCAGTCTTCAGTATGATGTGTTGCCCTATGCTAGGATGTGAAACCCCTATGGTATCAAATAAAAGGATAAATTGAAATAATCAGGCTATGGTAACACACAGGACTTCCAGGTTTCTCTGGCTTTATACCATTTCTGTTGAAAGTGTTAGAAACAGGACTTAAAGATGTTAGGATGTTCTAAACTCAGATGAGGAAGTTGCATAAGACAGCGATAGTATTCTTGTAAAAATAACAGAAATGTTCAGTGGGATAAATAACCAGAATTTTCAGGATGCCTTGGATAAAACCAATGGGTATACATTTTTCAGGATAAGTTTTGGATTTAATGGTCTTTATTCAAAAAGGTAATTAAAACATATTTAGTCATATAATTAAATAGATATTTCAGTCCCAATGGATCCCCTTCCTATGAACCATGTAGGAGAGGTCGATGTGCAGAAATTGAAGCTTGGCTAATAACAGAAGAACTGGGGTTCAAATCCAATCTACTTGACCTCAAAGGCCCTGCTCTTGGCCACGTGAGCATGACTTCTGACAGGTCTGTGGATTCTTTTCCCATCTTTGGAATGTGCCTATGGCTAACAGCCAGCCAGAGGCCAGTGGACTGTAGGGAGGAAGGCCAAGGGCCCAGTGCTCAGTGCCTGCCCCATACAAGTTGATTCTGCACCTGCTGAAAGAGTCTGGAGGTGCCATTGTTTCTAGACCCAGGATTTTGTCTAGAATGAGATAGGTCTCAGATAGTAATGATGATCTTGATGCTTGAAAATGATAGCTTGCCCAAACTTTTCCCAATGGACTCTCCTGATTTGTGAATTGTTTCCCTTTAGAAGGAACACTTGAAGCAGCACTGTACTTCCTCTGGGTTGCTCAGTAACTTAGAAAGTGAGGTTCATACTCACAGTCTCCTTTTCTTTGCATTTTGACTCAGGTATTTTGGACCCTATGAAGGAAATTCAAAGAGATCAACAGAGAACTCTCACCCATGCACCCAGGCTTGAACTTTGAAAGAAGTTGATGTTCTTTTAGATCCCAGAGGCTTTCACAGGCCTCCACTGTCATTTCAAAGTAGGAAAGGAGTTTAAGTATGTGTGGGAAATCATGCAGAAAAATTTTTTTTCTTTATTTTGTCAAAGTGGGGCTGAGTGAAAGGGAAGAAATGTGGGAGTGAGCACTGGGTTTCTGTGATGCTAGACTGCTTAGGTTGGAACAGTGAAGAAGCTCTTCTTTGAGAACTAATTGTTTGGCCATTCATTCATTCATTCACTGAGGAGATACAGAGTTCCTATTATACACTGGATCCTTGCTGGCTTTGAAATGAACAAAGATGAATAAAGTCGAGTGCCCACCATATGTGGTTCACAGTCTTGTGGGGAAAACATCTGTTATAAAAAATATTACAGTGCCCTTGAGATGTTAGGTCGAGGAAGTGGGAATACAGTAAGAATGAAGCCCCTCCCACCTCCCCGCCCCCAGGCTATTGGAAGGGGAATGGGCTTTATAAAGACAGTAGCATCTGACCCAAATCTTCAAAAGGGGCCTTCAGTATCAGGGTAAGGAGCCCAGCCTGGAGGGGGCTGGTGGCTGTAAGGTCTTGCTCTGCCACCTCCTAGGCTGTGATCCTGGCCATGGCCTTTGTGACCATGGCCATGGCGGTGTCTATAAATGAGTGTACAGCACCATGGGGTCATTGTGGTCTTTAAATGAGATGGTGTCTGTGAACAGAATGCTTCATGTGGAGCTGTGCCTGGAGCAAATTCTCTATAAAAGTTCTGTTGTCAGGGTCCTGGGTGTCATGTGTGGTTGCTGCTGAAGGATGTGTAGGAATTTGTCAGGCAGTGAGAAGGGGGAGTATACATGTAACTGATCATCCAGAGAAATAAAGGGATTTAGGAGGCAGAATGGAGGGCCAGACATAAGAGTGGGGGAAGATCTCCCTCCACATCAAGTGGCTCGACCCTCTTTGATTTGGGCTTATATTTAGCGGAGAGATATGGAGGTGTTAAACCCTTTTGAGGACATTTAAACAATTAAAGAGAAGATGATATAGTCCCAGATATTTGAGGCCCATGGTATGCCGAAGGGCTCATCACTGGTGGGCATTCAGAGAAGGTTTGATTTTACAGATACATCTTTTCCCCCTGATGAACTCATGTAGGCTGGATGTCAGTTGGGTTGGAAGTTTTGAGGCTTGTGCCTGGCATGGCCCGAGGTGGCACCTGTGTTGGTGTGCTTTATGGGATTCTAATGATGTTGACCTGAAATCTCCTTATCTTTCCTTTAAATCAGGATTTTGTCAGGCCAGTGGTTCTTTGCCTTGGTTGTATTAGAATCACCTGGAAGATTTAAAAAGTACCAATGCCTGCATCACACCACTAGAGCCTCTATTTCACTTGTCTCCAGGGAGGCCCATGTCATAGTATTTTACAAAAGCTCCCAGCTCATTCTAAGGCATAGTCAGTGTCTATAGTTACTGTCTTATAGTCCCCAAGGCTCACTGGTATTGTGGTCTAGAATGACCTTGACCTTAGTGACATTGAACCTTCTTTGTAGAGGTATGGCTGCCTTGGTAATAATGTGCTAGAATCCTTCCTTTCCTGGGGAGTACCTTTAACAATGAAAAGGATGTTCTTAATAAATATGTTATATAGTGAGGGTACTTCTACTATCTACTCTCATCTAATCTCTGCCCTTGAACTCAGGTTTGGCTAAGAATAATTTCTGGGCTTTGGAGTGTGGCCTTTGATGATTATATAGGATTCTCTGTTTTGCTCTTGGTCTTTCTCTGCACTTTACCAGCTTTGCCCAATTTCTTACCCAGGGGCCTTGGAATTCTGACCTTTGTGCCTTGACCACTGAAGCCTTCCCAGCTCTGACCCTTCCTACACAGAAGGAATCACCTGCTTCTGCTGTTACACTCTGGGCACTTTGAGCAGGACACCATGCCTGTCACAGTCCTGTTGGCAGATTTCTGTCCTACCCCTGGGGTCAGCCCATACCCCACTCCCAGGTGTGATCATTGGCATCCAAAGAACATAATCTCTTTAGAAGATGCCTAAGGCGAGTTAGCTGTTGAATTGGTCCAAACAGGTTGCTTTGAGGAGCATTAAAAGCCTGTTCCTCAATAAAATGTTAAACTGATATGAATTACTTTTTGCCAAAATTAAGATGATTGGACTCACGGGGGCGGTGGCAGGGAGAAACAGGACCTTTTTGATCTTCTATTGAGCACCCCATGGCAATTTTGACTTTTGGACTGAATTCTGGGCAGGTTGGCTCAGATTGAATGCAATGCCAGGGGCTGAAGGTTACAAGTGGCGTTCCTGCAGACTGCCAAACCTCGGAAACTGGCACTCTACCAGATGGCAACATTTGATTGCTCAGTGCACAGTGATTGAGGGGAAACAAAAAAGATCAAAAATAGGAAAAAGAATCCCCACGTTAGAAGGACTGCAGACATCTTCAAGGCACCCTCTTGTCACCTGGAAAGGAAAGGGTGTATTCTTTTTTGGTATTCCAGTAAGATTCATTTATTGTAGGAAAAAAGCCCTAAAAACTTATGCTCTGATAATCACAATAATTATAGATTATTCTTCTATGCCTGGTAGAGCATCTAAGTCATAAAAAACCTAAGCAGGGCTGAAATGGAATTTTTTAAAAGTTACATAAAAATTCCATGCACAGAGTTGGTGATTATATATGTAGGAGAGGTTAATATTGAAGCAGTGACATGATTAATTTCAGTCAGTAAAAGGTGATTGTGAGCCCAGCCTTCCTCCAGCGAGAGCTGGCTGTAAATGAAAGCTCACATGGGGGTGCCAAGGAAGAAAAGGTGTTGGACCAGGGCGCCTTCTGCCAGTAGCTGTTTCATAATGCAAGCCCATTAAATCGAGGAGGAAGATGACCCTGCTCCCTATAGCAAAACTACACATGTTGTTGCTTGAAAACGTGGGCATAAATGTGGTTCCATTGTGAAAGAATTGGGGGCATGAAAGGTTTTTGTTTTTTGTTTTTTTCCCTTTCTTTTGGAAACATACACCCTTTAGAAGGGTTAGGATGGTTGAAAAGTAGTTAAATAAATAGCCCTTTCCGACCATTGTCAGTAGATTGTCTTGGAGTATTAGCTGTTTATTTCGCTGACATATTCTGAAGGGTCTATAGGGGGCTTTTTCAGAAGTCAGGACCTCAATGTAATATACAAGCATTGATTCTGATATTTCCCTTGATAACAGTACTCGACCATATTGGGGTCGTAAGTCAGTAAGGTTCATTGGCTGCTGTAATGCTCACTGTCACCAGTAATAAGTACAAAGGACTTGCTCTAAAAGCTGGCTTATAAAACTTTAAGGAAACTTGGATTGCTTAAGTGAACTTGCAAGGCTCTGGGGGGTGCCAAGCCAGTCTTAGTTGTCTACTTATATTAATTTCACAGAGTTTAAAGGGTCAAGAAAGACGGTTGGTGATGCTTATTAATTTATGAAAGACAGACTCTTGTCTGTCTCGCTATCTCGCTTTGACCATTCTGCCTTCCCTTTTAGAAAATTTAATATAAATTAAACCTTACCAGACAAGAGTGCCCTAAAGGATTAAGTCTAAAGTTCACAGCTGGACTAAAAAGATCCAAAGAAGCTATGTCTTTTTGCTGGCACAATTTCATTTGAAGTGATGTTCGAACAATAGAACCACACAGTGGACATAAAACATGAGAAGAAAAAAGCAATTAGAGGCATCTTGCAGTTAGTCACGGATTAGGATATTTTAAAAATATGAGACATCCTTGCTTCTAAGGATTTTTTTTTGTTTCCCCAAGAAATAATGGCTTGTAAAAGGAGCATCTTCTTGGCCTTAAGTGGGGGCATGGTTCTTATTAAGATGGGAATGTTTATGTGTCATTACAATGTCTCAAAACATACCTGATGGCTAAGGCCAAACCTCTGAGAAAAGAGAAATGGAACATTGCCATAGAAACTAAACCCAGCCTTACTGATGGAATATTCCTCTTTGGTTGATTTGCTTTGGAACAAAGAGGAAATTGCCTTCCACAATTATGGAAGGCAGGTATTTAAAAATGCCATTTTTAAGTAGTCCTCACAAAAATCTTTGAATATTTTCCCCATTTTACAGATATAGTACTGAGGTTCAGAGAGAGTAATCCACCTTCTGAGGTTGTATGGCTAATGGTTGCCTGAGGAGTAGTGGGAAGTAAAGGAATCTGCTCTCCATCCCCACTCCCACCCCTCAAACCAGGGATTGCGGTTGAGGAATACTACTGTCAAGCCAGACCCTTGTAGGAAGGCTTTTCAAGCAGTATAGCCACAGGAGAGAATAGCATGTGTGCCTGGAGTGAGGGGTGGAAATCTAGCCAGCTAGGCTCTAGTGCAGTGGACATGGGGAGTGTAGGGGATGTGAGATTAGGCTGGGAAGGGAGCAGGTAGCAGGCAGCCATGCCAGGTAAAGTAGGCTGGTAATTTGAATTTTACTCTGGGAGCAGTGGGAGCCATTTGGAGGTTTGAAGCAGAGGAATATTCAGACTTGTAGATCTGTGAGTTTCAAAGGTTACACTGAGAGACTACAGCTTCCTATTGGGATGGAGTGGCTGGTGGCAGATTGTATTCCCGAGAGAACAACTAAAAAATCACAGACGAAATACACAAACCTTGTGGTTCAAGGCAGCAGAGAGCTGCTGAGGAAAAGAGGATCAGAGTGGCTAGGACTGTATGAAAGTGAGCTCTCTTATCAATCCAGTCTTTTAGATTGGATTCATGGGCAGGTGTAGGGATGGGCAAGAGGCTGAAAATCCAGGATTTGCCCTTGTGGAAGGCTGCCACCAGGGAAAAGAGAAACTAGCAGAGCTTCTGGGAAGGCCTCAAAAAGCCTCAAGCATGCAGCTGGTTCTCCCTCGTTGAATTCTGAGGCTGCATGGAGCGGAGGCCAAATCCTAAGTGGAAGTCCTCTGAGAAGAATATGGCAGAATTTTAATTTTCAGCAGTCTTCACAGTTTCAAGAGACAGAGATGAAAGTTCAAGCTCATTGTGGGGAGGGAGTCCAGTGAGCATACAGACATTCAGGTCAGAATCTTGGAAGGCTGTGCCTTCAATAAGGGTAAACAGGAAGTAGATTGAACTTTGCCTTGAGTTCTACAGAGCCTTGATAAAGGCTGGTTGGCAAGTCTTGGTTAAACAGACTGGCTAATCTCTCATTAGACTGAAGCAATCAGTATTACTCTGTCTGCCTAAAGGAGGGAGGGCAGTAAATGGTCTCTGGAGGAAAATGATATCACCTGAAGTCTCTAAAAGTTTTAGAAACAATAACCATTAAATCAGCAGCTGCTGGACATGCCAAAACTTAGAACCATATCACTGAAAACCAAGAGGAAAACAGTTCAAGGAAATAGGCCCACAAATACTCCAGCTATAGGAGTTATTCTACAAGACTTTTAAGTAACTGGATATATATGTTGAAGAACAAGGAGAAACTAACTGAAAATAGGGAGGGTATAGCAGAGGTATGAACCTGTAAAATCAAATTGAATGGGTAATTCTAGAACTGGATGAATGATATAAGTAACAGAAATCTGGATGTGATAGTAAGTGGAGTCAGTGAACTGGAGGGCAGGTCAATGGAAAATCTCCATGCTGTAGCACACAGGGAGGAAAGAATAGAAAATACAGAAAAGAGCATTATACAGACACATGGGACTCAATGGATATAACACATAAATGGCATTCCAGAAGGAAATACCAGTGAGTAGAGCAGGAGCAATATATTTTTTAAAAGATTTTATTTATTTATTTCACAGAGGGAGAGAGATCACAAGGGGGCAGAGAGGCAGGCAGAGAGAGAGGGGGGGAAGCAGGCTCCCCGCTGAGCAGGGAGCCCAATGCGGGCCTCGATCCCAGGACCCTGAGATCATGACCTGAGCCGAAAGCAGAGGCTTTAACCCACTGAGCCATCCAGGCGCCCGAGCAGGAGCAATATTTAAAGAGATAATGGCTGAATATTTTCTAAAACTAATGGATGGTATTACTCTCTGGGTTTGTGAAGCTCTGTGATATCAAGAAGTATAAATACAATGTCACAGTATTGTATTATAAGTAAATGTCATAATTAGATTGCTAAAAACCAAAGACAAGAAGAAAAATAATGCCCATTACCTTCAAAAGAGCAATAATAAGGTTGATACCTGACTTGTCAACAGAAACAATGGAAGACAGAAGACAATGGAATGATATCTTCTAAGTACAAAGAAGATTACTGTGGTTTCCAGTAAGGAGAATGGAGTTGGGGGGGTCAGAGGTGGCTCTAGAGGATATGGAAAGAACAATCTACAGGCTTTTAAAGTCTTACAATGTCTTGCAAGAGGTGACTGTAGCCTGGATTACGGTAATAAGGATAGAGATGGAAACAAGTGGACTGACTCAGTAAATATTTAGGTCAAAAGAAATAACACAAAGCCGTCAATTCGCCCACCCCCAACTTCCCAAAGACTCTGTCTCATCTCTGTGGTCGCTTTCTTCTTTCCTCAGCCACCTCATAGACCATCCAGTTGGCTGAGATGAAAGCACATCTTTCCCACAAGATAGTCTCTTGATTAACCCTATCTCTCCTCATTCTCGTCTTCACACATGATGCTCAGACAGAGACCGCATGCACCTCTGGTTCTCTGTGGAGAATTCCAGGTGGCACCATAACGGGACTTTTGGCAAGGGATTCAGCCCCTACTGTATCCAAGTATGTGATGGTCAGGATGTGGAGTTATAGACAGTGGACATAATAACAGGCCAAGGGCTGGGCAGGGCAGATGTGCTTTCTTTGGTGTCCCTCTGTTTGGATAAATCTGGGCATGGGGAGATGGACTTCAAGTTTGACTTAACTAAATCCAAACAGCACCTGTGTCAACTACTGTTTATGTAACCTTGGGCCTCAGTTTCTCACATCTGGGAAACTGGATCGTTGGTAATATCTGCACAAAGTGGTTCCAGGGTCAGGAACATGTGAATAATCCGTATTCTGCCCCAGTAGCCTGGCTGGATGGAGAATCTGGCACGGACCATATGCCAGGAGGTGGCATTCAGAGCTGTAGGTCATACCGGCTAATCTCCTCAACACATCCTGTAGTGGTCTTTGAACACATAATTGTGTGTCTCGGGTCAGAAAGGAATGGGGAAGATATAAGAGGGGAGAAAAGCCAGGTCTTTTTGGTTAAGATGCAGTTGTGGAAATTGAGAGGGGTGGTAGAACTAAATACCAACAGCTTTTCTGTAAGTTCTGCTTGGCTCTTGATAAGATCAGAGCTTTGATAGTTTAGTATCTGTTAATGAGAGATAACTAAAGCCAAGTGATAAGTATTTGAGGGCAAGGATTATTTATGTTCTGGAAATCAGAAGTCTAAAATCAAGGTGTATGGGGGGCTATGTTCCTTCTGAAAACTTCAGGCAGAATCTGTTTCCTTGCTTTTTTCAGTTTCTGGAGGCCACAAGGCCTGTATTCCTTGGTTCATGGGCCCTTGTTTGGATCAATAAAACCTCTTATCTTTGTTGTATCTCCTACTTCTGACTCTGATTATCCTACCTCCTTTCAATAAGGACTATTATGGTTATATGAGGTCCTGCCACCATAACGTAGGACAGTCTCTCCATTTTACCATAATCACATCTGTAAAGTCTCACTTACCATGGACAAAGTAGCATGTTCACAAGTTCGAGGAATTAGGACATGGGCGTTTTTGGGAGGGGGTTATTATTAAGTTTACTATAAATTTGTTCTTTCTTAAAATTGTAGTAAAGTATACATAACATAAAATTAGCCATTTTCACCATTTCTAACTAGATAGTTCTGTGGGATTAAGTATATTCACACTGTTGTGTAACCATTATCACCATTCATCTCCAGAATTTTTTCATCTTCTCCAGTTGAAAGTTGTACTCATGAAACACTAACTTCCTAATTCTCTATTCTCTGCCACTCCAAGCACCTGGCAGCCACCATTCCACTCTCTGTCTCCATGAATTTGATTACTCTAGGTACCTCATATAAGTGGAATCATACACTATTTATCCATTTGTAACTATCTCATCTCACTTAGCCTAATGTCTTCATGGTTCATCCATGTTGTAGCAGGTGTCAGAATCCTTGTCCCTTTCACAGCTGAATAATAGAAGATACTTTGGTGGCTCAGTCAGTTAAGCATCTGACTCTTGGTTTTGGCTCAGGTCGTGATCTCAGGGTCATGAGATCGAGCCCCACATTGGGCTCTGCGCACAGCATAAGTCTGCTTGAGATTCCCTCTCCCTCTGCCCCTCGCTCATCCTGCTCCCTCTCTCTCTCTCTCAAAAAAATAAAGTTGAATGAAATTTAATTGTATTTTATACTACATTTATTATTATTATCATTACTATTATTATGTACACTACATTTAAAAAATACATTCATCTATCTATAGACACCTGGGTTGCTCCCACCTTTTGGCTATTGTGAGCAGTGCTGCTGTGAAATATTGGTGGGCAAATATCTGTTCAAGTCCTCACATTCATTACTTTTGGGTCCATACCCAGAGGTGGAAGTATTGAATCCTGCGTAGTTCTCTGTTTAGTTTTTCAAGGACTCGCCATGCTGGTTTCCGCTGTCACTGTCCTATTTTACATTCCCACCGGTGGTGCACAAGTGTCCCGATGTCTCCACATCCTTACTGACCCCTGTTATTCTTCTGGGTTTTTTTCTTTGACAATAGTCATTCTAGTGGGTGTGAGATAGTATGTCATTGTACTTTTGATTTGCGTTTCCTTATTAATAATCTTGAGCTTCTCTTCATGTACTTATTGACCATTTGAATATTTTCTTTGGAGAAATGTCTCTTCAGGTCCTCTGCCCACTTTTAAATCACATTGTTTTATTTTTGCTTTTGTGTTTGAGTTGTAGGAGCTCTTTATATGTTTTGGATATTGATCCCTAATTAGGTGTATAATTTGTAAATATTTTCTCCCATTCCATGGGTTGCCTTTTCACTCTGATCGTGTCTTTCAATGCATGAACATTTTTTAAAAGATTTTATTTATTTATTTCACAGAGGGAGAGAGATCACAAGGAGGCAGAGAGGCAGGCAGAGAGAGAGAGAGGGGGAAGCAGGCTCCCCGCTGAGCAGGGAGCCCGATGCGGGCCTCGATCCCAGGACCCTGAGATCATGACCTGAGCCAAAAGCAGAGGCTTTAACCCACTGAGCCACCCAGGCGCCTGCAATGCATGAACATTTTTAATTTTGCTGAAATCATTGCCAAATCCACCCTCACAAAGATTTTCCCCTTTGTTTTTCCAAAAGCTTTATGGTTTTAGCACTAATGCTTAGGTCTTTGGTCCATTTTGTGTTAATTTTTGCATATGGTTTTCAGTAAGAGTACAACTTCATTTTCCCACATATGGATGTGCAGTTTTCCCAGCACCATTTGTTGAAAACACTGTCCTTTCCCTATTGAATGGTCTTGACAATCTTGTCAAAAATCATTTGACCATATAGGCAAGGATTTATTTCTGGGCTCTTTTTTTTTCCTTTAAGACTTATTTATTTATTTTAGAGAGAGAGAGCATGCACACATGAGCAGGAGGGGCAGAAGGAGAGGGAAAGAGAATCTTAAGCAGACTCCACACTTAGTGCAGAGCTCAACTCGGGGATCAATCTCACAACCCCGAGATCATAAGCTGAGCCACAACCAGGAGTTGGATGCTTAACTGATTGCAACACCTGGGGTTGTATTTTATTTCATTGGTCTATATGCCTATCTTTATGGCAGTGCCACACTCTTTTGATTACTATGGCTTTGGAAGAGATTTTGAAATCAGGAAATGTGAGATCTCCACTGCTATGACTTCAGAGTGATACTGGCTACAAGTTTGAGGTGTCCCTGTGATGACAGAGGGCGAATAAACAAATAACCGTAAAAGCAAATGAACTTGTGGGGTCACTGACAGCAAAAGTTCATCGGGTGTATGTCTTCTGCTTCTGCTTGAACCATGAAGATGGAGCAAGACGGTTTTAGCTGAAATTGTTGGGTAGATTTAGACAAAGGCTTCTGGAAAGCAGTCCTGGCTTCTGGACTCCATTTGTCATTTATGGCTATATTTAGATGCAGGCAAAAGGGAGAGGGAGCAAAACATCTTCACTCAATTCAAACTCATTTTTAAATTCTATTCCTTCTCTCTGCCTTAATCCTGGTACACCACTTTTAATCCCTGGAATAAGCCATGATTAGGTTATACTGCATTTAATAGAACATAGAATAAAATAAGAAGTTTAGTTCTCTCGCATGTGAGGAAGTTCAGAGGTGGGCAATCCATGGATGATACGAAACCATATGAACTTTGCAGGGACCTGAATTACTTCAAATACTTCTATTCTGCCTTGAATTGTAGACTTCATCCTCCTATTCCAAGATGGAAAATGACTCCCCATCTGCCATGTCACATTACATCATATCACATCACATCATCTTCTAATCACATGTTATATTAATGTCACAGCCCAGCATTAGGAAGGAAAAAGAACCAAAATCCTTCCTTTTTAATGAGACTTCCTGGTAGAATCACATTTGCACTTACCACTCATTGGCCAGAACGTGGTCACATGGCCACAGCTCTTTACAAGGGAGGCTGGGAAATGTTTTTGACCAAGTCAATCCTGGGGAGTTAGATCAGCAAAGAAAGAGAAAATGGTCATTGGGAAACAAATTAAATCTCTGCCAAAACTTTGAGTATCTTCAAAATATAAGTCTGTACTCATGAACTTTTTAGACTCTTAATTCCGTGTCCCATGTTGATATTGATACATGTAAAAATAATGAAGATAATTCATTGGTGACAGAACAGGATATAATTTCTTAAGAGGCTTCATGGAACAAGCAAGGGGGCTCTGGTGATGCTTAAGCTTTATTTAAGCCAACCTTATTTCAGCCCCCTTGGGGGTACCCATGGCTAATCTTGCATTGGTAGGTGGGTAGGTAATTTTTGTTTCCGGATACTTGTTTG
>LNAC01000480.1:940804-1076892 GCA_002007465.1 Ailurus styani
CTCAGCTGGGAGCCTGCTTCCTCCTCTCTCTCTGCCTGCCTCTCTGCCTACTTGTGATCTCTCTCTCTCTCTCTGTCAAATAAATAAAGTCTTAAAAAAAAAAGAAATGTCAGTTATTATTATAACCTCCATGTCAGTGTTTTCCTTGTGCTTCTTGGCCCACACTAAAGAAAAAATTTTAACCTTTACTTTGTTTGTTAGTTATTTTGCTTCTTCCTCAAACATCTTTGCTTTATTTTAGTTCCAAGAGGCAAAAATCCATCTCAACGTCGCTTAAACAAAAAAGAGAACTTATTGGCTCATCCTTCTTGGAAGTTAAATCTGTCTTCAGGTGTGACGAAATCCAGGAGCCCAAATAGGGTCATCAAAACTCTTTCCCACTCTCCGTCTCTGGTTCTGTTTCCCTCTCTTTGTTGCCATGTTCTCTGTTTTGGGCTTACATGTCCTCCTTGGATCCAGGGAGCATGGCTATTGGCATCTCTATGTAACTCAACACAAAGAAGGCTTCCTTCCCCTTGTGTCTGTACATTAGTTCCAGGGAAATATACTCAGAAGGCTCTGTTTGAGTGATGGCTTGGAGCAAGGAAATGGGTTTCCTTGATAGAGGGCTGGCTGTTGATTCCTTTGGGCCAGGGAGATGAGAGAGCAGTCTCCTGTGGCTGACTAGGAAAATGGTGATTCTCCAAAAGAAGTCTTGGTGGGGGCGCCTGGGTGGCTCAGTGGGTTAAAGCCTCTGCTTTTGGCTCAGGTCATGATCTCAGGGTCCTGGGATCGAGGCACGCGTCGGGCTCCCTGCTCAGCAGGGAGCCTGCTTCCCCCTCTCTCTCTCTGCCTGCCTCTCTGCCTCCTTGTGATCTCTCTCCCTCTGTGAAATAAATAAATAAAATGTTTAAAAAAAAAAGAAGTCTTGCTGGACAGAAGTGAACTCCATGTGCCTTTTATAAAAGGTGGGATCACATACTTCACAGAAGAGGAAACACAGATAGTGTTAACACTTGAAAGCGTACTCAATTTCATTACCAGTCAGGGAAATTAAAGAGCCCTATGAGATACTATTTCGTACCAAATAGATGGGGAAAAATGAAAATATAATATAAATTAATAAAATTAAAATATAATATAAATTTGGAGAGCATATAGAACCATGATCTTTCTAATAAACTGGTTGTAGGAAAATCTGGTATAACTGAATTGTAAAATAATATGCTATAATTATGAAGTTTGAACATTCATATATACCATGGCCCAGAAATTCCACCCCTAAGTTATACCTAGAAACTCTACATGGTGCACCAGGGACATGTGCAAGAATGATTGTAACCAGCTTATTCTTAGTAGAAAAATTGTAACCAACTTAAATATCCATCATCAGGAGAATGAATCAATGAACTGTGGTATAATCATGTAATAGAATACAGTCGTGAAAAAAAATATCAGTTAATGAATCCACATAGGTGAAGCTTAAAAACATAGTATTAAGTAAGAAAGCAAGTTACAAATATACAGATATAATCTCTGATTATATTCTTATAAAGTACAAAAGCAAGAAAACCTCAATAATATATAGTCTTTGTTAAATAACGAAAGCAAGAGAATCATAAACACAGAATTAGAAGTACTAGTGGTGACCTCTGGGGTTGTTTGACTAGCTCAGGAACAGTAATGGTACTGGTGAGTTGTTGTTGTTTTTTCCTTTAACATGGGGATGTTGGAGGCGTTTGTTTATTGTGCTTTATAATAATAAATGTGTATATAATAATATATATTTGTGTGTGTGTTTGTATGCTACATATATGCTTTTATGTTCAAAATACTAAGCATGGAAACACAAAACATGTATTCTCTACAAATGAGATAAGAAATGTCCCTTCATTTTAGGGATGCCTGGGTGGCTCAGTCAGTTGAGTGTCTGACTTTCACTCAGGTCATGATCTCAGGGTCCTGGGATAGAGCCCCGAGTTGGGCTCTCTGCTTGGCTGGGAGTCTGCTTCACCCTCTCACTCTACCTCTGTGCTCTCCCCCACCACCCATGTCAAATAAATAAATAAAATCTTAAAAAGAAAAAGAAAAAGAAATGTTCATTTCATAGACATTAATCTGCATGTAACTAAAGGGTGTTAGGAGTCAAAGTCTTGTTTATAAGCACTTGTTACATATTAGGATGCACTAAAAGTTTAGTTTGGTGAAGTAACTAATGGGACATTTGATAAGTTGCTAAACTTTGAAAGCTACACGGAGAACCACACAGGGGGATCTGCCTTTTCTATCCTGACCACGTGGAACATTGGATTAATTGGAAAAAAAAATGGGGCACTGCTTTAATGAATTCATTTTGAATATTTAGGGCAACATTTCCACCTCAGAGCCACAAGACCATGGGATGGTTACCCCGGAGCAGGGACTGGGGAGGGTTTGGAAAGAGTTACTTATTGCATCAATGGCTGTTTGGTTGTCTCAGTTCCTGGAGACTTAAAGTCAGCATTAGGTAATGACAACATGATTTTTAACTCATATGGAAAAGTTTGACTCATACAGGAGTAGTTTGAATTTGTATACCTACTAGGATTTTAGAACTGGATTTTTACATAGCCTGGCATTTTCCTCAGAGGAATTATGGGTTAGGCAAGAAGCGAGGAGAATGATCGCTAACAAAGAACGATGCTAGAGGGATAGAAAAGAGGGGGAAAGAATGCGGTGGCGGGAGGGAAGCAGTGTGAGGGCGGTTTGGTGGACTGAGCAGGATCCGGTGAGGCTCCTACTGGGACTGAAATCTGCCTCTGCCACACACTGCTGTGGGATGGGGACAAGCTTCTCACCCTCTCTGATATTCAGTGGGCACATCTATAGAGGGGGATGCCAGTGCCCACATCCCTATGTTGTTGCTGGGATCACATATTCTGCAGGCAGACCCAGGAGGGATCAATGGGGAGATGCAGGGAAGATGAGCTCCTTTCTTCACGGTCTGTATGTTTATAATGTCTATGATAAGAGAATAAATGGGATTACTATGAGGTGAATGACTAGCATGAATGAACAACTGAAGGGTGGGTTTTGGAAGGGGTGGGGCTTTATATTTTTGCCTGGTGCCAGCCCTATAGTTGAGCTGTGGACTGTCCCCTCTGTTTAATGCAGGTGCTGTGTCTGACATGCAGATGGAAGGTTAATCAATGTATTTGTACTGGGCCGTCTATCGTGTTGGGCTGTTCCTTCCCAGCATTAAACAATGCCAAGGTGGTAACTAAAGAGGAAGGGGAGACACTGTGATCACACTGTTAGGGGTGGGTTCAGTCTCTGAGGGGTCTGCCTCAGGCAGTGGATGATTGGGGGTGGGACGCCATCTCCGGGTACTCAGTTCTGTTTTGGGAAGTGGTGGTGATGGAAGAAAGCACATCAACTCTGGAGTTGGGCACTTGTTGGGTTAAGTCCTGGTTCCTTCATTTACAGCTGTGTGACCTTAGACAAGTTACTTTACCTCTCTGGAAAGTGTGATAAAACCGTACTTTATTTCGGCTGCCTCCTGATCTTTGCTTTTTTTAAAGATTTTATTTATGTATTTGAGAGAAAGACAGAGAGAGCACATACAGGGGGAAGGGCAGAAGTGGAGGGAGAGGGAGAAGCAGGCTCCCCTCAGGGAGCAATCCCAGGACCCTGAGATCATGACCTGAACCCATCAGATACTTAACTGGCTGAGCCACCCAGGCGCCCCTGATCTTTGCTTTTTAATCTTGACTTTTGATGTTTTCCTATACACTTAACCATTGCATTTGGCCACCTCCCCTTGAGATGGGATCCAAATCTGATAGACTACACCCTTTATGATTAAGCCCTGTGATGTCGCCTACTCCCTACTACTTCCTACCCCACTGGAACACAGATGGAAGGGTCTGAGCTTTCTTCCTGACTGTTACAGTCGTTACTTTTGATAAGTTTCTGTCACCTGGGCATGCCACGATGATAGCTTGTCCTGAGCAAGACTAATGTCAGCACAATTCATCAGGGATTCTGTGCAATGACAGAGACCCTCACTCCTCTCCATTCTAGGGATGTCTGCTTGGGTGGGCTGTTTATCCTGCTCCATGAGGGCCCACCACTCGGACGTGTTTTTCCTGAATGGGGCTGCTACCCATAATCTCTGCCTTTTCTCCACTCCCAGACTAGAAAGTACAAAAGGAAATCCCAAGGTTCTCTTTTAGTTTCTCTTTTAAGGGACATCAGTGGGACATCAGTCCCAACCACTCAGATTCTTTTTCTTGAGCCTCTGTCCTGGGATCATCTCTCGTTTCCAGGAACAAGGTCCTTTCTACCCAGAAAATAGTCTAAATCTTGGCAGCACAAATGCTATTTCCCTCCAAAGGACCCCAAATGGCTGAATTTGCAATCCCTTCACTCTTCCTACAAGGATCTTCTACCATCAGATCTGTGGTGTCTTTTCTGAAGAGATGGCAGCTGGGTGAGGTCCGTTCTGGGTGCCTCTGGCCTGTGTTGTCCTTTGCTATCCACCCCTCCTTGTGAGTTGAGTCAGTGGCTGGAGCAGAGCTGGGAGGGGGGCCCTGCGGATCACAGAGCATGAGTGCCAGCCACAGGTGCCAGAGGATGTCGTGACTTTTGTGGTCCCATTTGCAGACCAGCTCACACAGCTGGACTCAGCTCACATCTCTAATAATACCGCTCGGCAAAGGGAAAGACGCAACCTTTTCAAACACTAGCACATGCCAGGGATTTTATGCGTTACCTCCTTTATTTATAACAAAAAATTTGATGCAAACTATTATACCCCTAATTTTTAAACCCACTTTATGAGGCACAGTTGCCATACAAAAGATTGTGCATAGTTAATGTATACAACTTGATAACTTTGGAGGTAAATATACATCCATGCAACTACCGCTACAATGTGTGCCATGGACGTATCCCTCCCCTCCAAAGGTTTCCCACCCTCTTATTATTATTGTTGTTATTTTCTGTGATGAGAACACTTAACATAAGATCTACCTTAGCACATTTTTAAGTACAAAATGTGGTATTGCTAACTACAGGTTCTACACAATGCAGTGGAGCTCCAGGATGTAGTCATATTGTAAACCTCAACTTCGTACCTTTCTATTCCTACTTCCCTTAATAACCACTGGCAGCCACCATTCTGCCCTCTGCTTGTATGAGCTTGCCTATTTTAAGCTCCCAAGTGGTTTCTACCAGACCACACACTGAAGCTCTTCATTCACCTTCCAGGACAGCTGGCTGCATGACACGGGGTCTGCTCCATGTCTCACGCTGTCTCCTGTTTGACAGAATACAAAGATTACCCTACTTGGGTGTTGTCCCAGAATAAAACCTCAGGAGGGAGTCATGGAAGGCCATTTACAGATGAGAAAGTGGGTGCTCCTTGGCTGTGAGTGGGAGAAAGGGCCAGGAAACTGAGTCTTTGGATTACAAGTCCAGCCACCGGGTGTCACATGGAGGGAAAGGGGGAAGACACTTTTCTGTGTTACCCTATAAGCTGCACAGAACCGTGAGGGAAGTTGTAGAGTGGCAGATTTCTGGGTGAGCCAACAGGAAGAATGAACTTCTACTAGTTGTCCGTGGGGTCTTCCCCCAACTGGCAAGCTACCTTGAAGAGGTAAGTGGAGAGACTGGGGAGGGCCAGTCACGGTGGGAAGTTGGCCAACCAGCTCTAAGTGACTGTGAGTCTTATATTTTGAGACCGTCTTGCTTCTCTTCTCTTAGTGGAATTATGGCTCATCCTACACTAAAGCCAAGATCTAGAATCAGTGCCTCAGTGTTCCAAGTGCCTCACCATTGCAGGTTTGGAGGATGGAGACCATAAATGATTCAATTACTGCTCTCTGGTGTGAATCACCCAAGGATTCCATGCCTATTGATTTTCTGCATTTGGCAACAGCCTCTCTACCCTGTGGGATGTGATTTTGACTGCAATCCTTATCACAGGGAATCTACTGTTTTGCTTAAAAGACTCATGAATTTCGTAAACTTGAAAAATATGTCCTGGAATGCACAATCCCAGACCCCCTTCTGGACTAAAGAAAAATGGATAGCACCATTAGCTGCTAACATTTTCCTTAAATCTACTCCCTTCTCGGCTCTCATGCTTACAACTCAGTGCTCCCAGATCAAATGTGTATTTTTCAAATTATATTGCAGTTAATGGTACAAAATATTTACATTTATGCCCCAAATCCAAAGAGCCACACAACTTTATTTCTCCTTTTGTAGTTTCAATATTTAATTAGTGATGAAGCACCAGAAACCTGTAGGGAAAACACACCCCATTATTTTTTAAGTTATAGTCTATTTACAACCCATTTCCACCTGCTCCCTTTGTCTCCACCTGTCTCCGCTGTGCACAGATTCGTCTCAGCTGTCCCCTCAGGAATACAGCTGTGTCATCGCACACTGTGGCATCCTAATATTTCATACTAAGCTTTAAACCAATTAGGAATGACTACTGACTGTGCTGACTCATGGGAAGAGAAGGGGATAATGTGTCCTTCAGGTAATGAACTTCTTTGGGGACTTAACACATATTTCATTTTTTAGCGCTGTTGGTTTTCCCTTGTCACATTTCTGTGCATGTGGCTTCGTTTTGCTTCATTGTGCCAGGGGGATTATGCAGGGACTCATATTTGCCAAGTAACCAAGCTTATATTAACAATGGCAGGAACCGGACGGATGCATGATGGGGGTCAACCTCGGAGGCCCCAGTCCTGGAGATGGCATGGGAGGTCACAGGTGGTGGGACCCATTTAAAGGGGCAGCCTCAACTGAGCTCCAGCCCATTATGTTATGGGTATGCCAGAACTTTTTTTTTTTAAAGAGTTTATTTATTTATTTGAGAGAGAGAGAGAGAGCATGTACATGAGCTCAGGGCGGGGTGGGGGGGATAGTAAAAGGGAGAGAAAGATATATAGACTTGGGGCTTGATCCCAGGACCCTGGGATCATGACCGGAGCTGAAGACAGATGCTTAACTGACTGAGCCATCCAGGTGCCCCTTTAAATGTGAACTTTCCCTATTTCAAAATGGAGGCACTATACAAATGAAACAGCCACCCCCCAAGTGACAGCTACAGCTGGCTTTTGGCTGTCAGTTTGCAACCTCTGGCCTCAACAAATCTACCAACCTTTTATTTCCTACCCCCCGCAGAGGGTAGATAGTTAGGTGTGTTACAACATGCATAGACTTTCTTTAGGGTTTCCTATGACTTTGCCATTTGCCCATCCTAGGCCAGTGGAGGACTTGGTTCCCGATTCCCTGTCTGGGTCCATATGGTGAATGCCTAAGGTGGAAGGCTGGCCAGCTGGGGACAGGCTGGGTCAGAACCCTTGTGGGCAGCCAGAAATGTCCACATACAAATAATGTGGGAGGAATCTGACTCTGTTTGATTAGAGAGAAGGATTCTGGTGGTGGTTGGGTCTGGAGCAATTTCTGTGTCTGTGTTGGGGCCATGGTAGATTTCTATAGAGTGGGCCCCTGTAGCCTGTCTCAGAAGGGCAAGGCTCAGGCAGCTTGGCTGGGTCCCCTTCAAGGAGGACATTTGTCCTGGGAGCTTTCCCATGCTGCATCTCACCTGAGCCACACAGCAGCAGGATAAGGTGGTTATTGCCATTTTGCCAAAGATGAAATTGAAGGTTTGAGAATGTTTGCAGTCACTGAGTGGTTGAGCTGGGACCTAAATCAGGACCATTTGATAATAAGGCAAGCTGTCCACCCCTCCCCAAACCTGGACTCAGGGTGAGACATCCTTGCTTCTTTGCCTGCGAATATAGTATGACAAATGGCATGAAAACCATAACTTCCATCTATGTTTTAGGACCCCCGATTTTCTGATGGGAATTTGACCTCCTGTTTGCACCTGTGCCCACATGTGAAGGGCTTTATTTTCTTGATTGGCATAAAAAATGATGCTAGAGGAAGTTCATTCACAGCCTAAGTAACCTATGTTGAAATAAGATGTTAACAGAAAACTTTACCCTGCACTGCCCACTCCTGAGTTGTTAACAACCCCAAGTTTGGACAGGGCAGGTCCTAATTCTTCAGTGGAGATTTCTTTGCTCCACTAAGCTCATTCCATGTTGGAGAGCTATTAAAATGTCTTCTTAGAGCTTAGCCTGAAATTACCTCCTTTTACAGGTTTTCCCGTTACATAGATCTATTGCCCTTTGGAAAATGAATTGCTTTTCGTGGTGGTGGAGGAATATTTGTGATTTTAGTATCATTATGCAATGTGTCTTGGTTCATCAATGTTTGAGCACTATCTAGCTCTAAGTTAGATTACAAGTAAATACAAATGGAGTTGGTGCCTAAGTCCTGCCTCCATAAAATCCATTGAAGTGTAGATGATGGGAGCAAGGAGGCCCAAGGACCTGGAAGGTTTAAGTGAGGTACTTACTATTCATCTGGTATTCATTGCAATAACATCAATCTCACCAAATTCTCTTGATATTAATGTAGGTGCTCTGCATTTAATATATACTTCCATTGGAATTTCATTATAATTGAGCACTAAATGATGTCCACTTATGGTAAAGTAGTTCCAGAATTTTTTTGTAATAAATGGATTTTAGTAGAATCCCAGATTCTTTGCTGAGTCTATATTAGACTCTTTATGCTCTAATTGTCATTGACTATCTTTACTGTATTATTTCCAGACAGTTCATAATTTCCTCTGCTGAACAAATGATGATTTGTGAGTGAAGTAAGACACCGACTAGGGTTATGTGGTGCCATTGATTTTTTTAATTGCTCATTTGGAAAATATCTTTTAAAATCATTTGAATCATCTCTGTTGGTGTCATTATTAATGGCTGAAGGGGACCTCATAAGGGGAGCAACTTGTGTAGTAACAATGATAGCAAAAATTTATTGAGTGCTTACTAGGTGCTAGACAGCCTATAAAGGTAAACATTTACTTTCATTATCTTGTTGGAACCCCACAACTATTCTGTAGGTCTGATTATCATTTTTATTTTCGTCAAGTGGACTTTAGAGGGTAAGGATGTCATGGGAAGTCATACAGCTAGAAAGGGGCAAAGTAGAGGTTGAATTCACATCTGCCTGGCTTCAGGCCTCAAAGTCTGTGCCGTTAGCCACATACCAGATGGTTTGTGGAATGGACTCTTTCTAAATGGATGGAGAAAACCATGGGGTTCCTAGACCCATGAGAAATTAATCTGCTTTTTTGTCATAAGCAACTAGACTTACTAAGATAACTTGAAAACTATCTCTATGATTAAGATATAGATTTTCTCCCCCCTTACTCTCAGGGATGGTGGGGAGCTGATGTTTTTGGGGAATAGATATTCTGATAACTAGAAACACAGTGATTCCATGAAGTGAATAACCAGTACCCAACATTGTACTACTGCATTTGTCTGCACAGAAACATTTGCATGCCCATAGACACATACTGCATTTGTATGCCCAGACATATAATAGTGGCTAGTTTGTCTCAGGGTTAGAACATGTGGTTGTTATGGCTGAGGCTGAGATCTCTGTATGGCTCAGAATCCTTATAGTGTTCATGCTGACTCAGCGTGCTGGGGGCCCCCACAGGAAGGGGCTGTCCCAGCTCTGACCTTAACCAACCAATGGCCTTGGGGAAGCATCGTGCCTTCTCTCATTTGCAAAATGAAGGGAAAAATGGGTTGAATTCAAAAACTCTCAAATGTATTTAGATTTTGGGCTTACAAGGTCTTTCTTCAAATGAAAGAGTATGCAGAAATCTACCATGTAAACAGATGAAAGTGGAACAACTCTGCTTGAAGTAAGCACTCCGCCCTCCCTATTCTAGGTTGGAAACCTCTTGGGCCTCCCCATGCTGGTGCCCAGAGCCCTGGAGACTCTTCTGGCTATTTCAGGATCAGCCTAGAAAACCTCTGGACCCATTGTTCCCTGAAGGTCCTGCTAACTGACCCTTCCAAATCTGCTTTGTCTGGATATGGAGCACACTCAGAATAGTTGGTGTGCTTTAATTTTGTGAGCCTTGGGAACTGAGTCACTGGTGAATTTTCCTTTCCCATGGTGTCTTCCAAACTGCTGATATACTTAGGGCTAGCATCTTGGACACAAAGGCATGCATTTTGGATTCACCACCTTTTATATTCCCATCCTTTCATTTGTCTTTTTCCTCTATTTCTACTGCATGTAATTGGGCATTTAACACAACTCTGCAGACCACTTTTAATCTCTTTTGTGAGCAAGGTGAATTAGGAAGTGAGCCAATCAACACATAAAACACTACCCCCAACTTTTTTAAAGATTTATTTATTTATTTGAGAGAGAGAGAGAAAGAGAGAGAGAGAGAGAGAGAGAGACAGGGAAAGAGAGCATGAGCAGGGGAAGCAGAGGGAGAGAATCTCAAGCAGACTCTGCACTGAGTGAGGACCTCATGCAGGGCTTGATCTCATGACCCTGAGATCACGACTGGAACTGAAACCAAGAGTCTGATGCTTAACTGACTGTGCCACCCAGGCTACCCCTCCCCCCAAATCTTTTCTGATTCTGTGCCCCAAATGTGTTATTAACATCTACAAATTTTGCATCTTGGAGGTCAACTGTTCCTTCCTCAGAAAGCTACACTGGTGGCTTCCATTATTATCACGTCAGCCATCCCTGTTGTCACCCTTGTTTGACCTGTATCCTGCCTTTACCACAGTTAGCACAGCTTAGGATGAACTTGTGTGATCGTTTGCTTTAGCATGAAGCTCACCCCGGGCTGCCAGCTCTCTGAGGGCAAGAAGCCTACCTGTAGTGCTCACCATCTTATCCTAAGTACCAAATCCATTTCCTGACATGTGGAGGATATGCAACATATAGTTCCAGAAGGAATGAATGTCGAAATTCTTTTTATTTGACTGTAGTCCAACCAGGTAGTCATTCATTCAAAGTGAAGTTCTAGAGCTAGGTTACTTGGTTCAAATCCAGGCTCAACCAGTTACTCACTGTGTGTTCTTGGATAAGTCATGGAAATCTTTTCTGGCTCAGTTTCCTCCTCTGTAATCAGGACTGATAATAGTATCTATTTTGTAGGGTTTGTGTAAGAAATAATGATAAAACTTATGTACGTAGTTCAGTGCCTGGTATCTAGGTAAACCTCCATAATTTTTAGTTTCCTATTTTTAGACTACTTCTTTTCCTGGTGGAGTACACAAGCCTATATAGGAGATGCACATAAATTGATAATTATAATATAACATGACGAGTCCAAAAATTTGACTCAATTTTCCTGGGATTCTGCTGAAGTCCAGTAGAGGAAATGGAGACTGGAATGACCAATAACGAATACTAATTATTTGCTTATTTATTTATTCATCTTATGAGTAATTTATTCATGACCAATAAATGACTGATTTATTCATTTATGCTAGCCCTGGGCTAGGTGTGGGGATGCAGGAGAAAATGTAATAATGTTTTTATCATTGGAGTATTTATAAAATCAGACTAGGGAGAAAAAATATTAATAAATAAACTTGATGTTGTATAATACATACTTTAATCAGAGCAAGATTAAGACCTTAGTGTCTGTAAGCTCTGAAAAGATTGTGATTTCACCTTTACTTTCCCTTCTCATAGGAATTTTGAATGAAATCAATACCATACCATAGAATACGTAAGGAAGGCCAACAAAATTCTGACTTTTCCTGAGATGACTATTCTGATACTATTTTGGAATGCTGTTCTCAATAAAATGTCTTTAGAGGCCCCTGTTTTCCTGGTGGCTTACACTTATGATGGGCGTGCCCATTGCGCACTCAACACAGAGCATGGGTATGAGTGCCTGGCACTCACCGTGGTGGGCGTGAGTTTGGAGCACTATGGGAATTCTGAAGCCTGTGGTGTCTCTGGATAAAGGCTGAAGGCTTTGCATCTGCAGTGGGTGCCTGCTCACCCTGTAACCTCCTGACTCGCCATCCACAGTAGACCCTATGCGAGCCTGTGGTCTCATTACTTCCTGGAGCCCCACTCAGGCGCTTGTCTTGCCAGCTCGTTCCTTGGGCCCTTTCTCTGCTCTGTGCTGTCTCCACACATAATACCAAAAGTAGAAAAATTGTGTTTTGATAACTCTTAGGATCGCTCTCTTTCGATCTCATGGATAATGTTATTCAAGACTTGTTTTCTCGTTGGTGTTTTGAAGTTGCTTCAAGGGCATACACATACATACACTTTCATCTTATTTTTTTTGAAGATTTTATTTATTTATTTGAGAGGGAGAGGGAGAAACAGACTCCCTATTGAGCAGCGAGCCTGATGTGGGGCTCTGTCCCAGAACTCTGAGATCATGACCCGAGCTGAAGGCAGATGCTTAACCAGCTGAGCCACCCAGGTGCCCCATACACTTTCATCTTAAAGAGACAAAGACTCTTGGGAGTGGAACCATGTTGCTCACTCCCTTTGCACCCTTAGTTCATTCCAGTGCAGTTCAGTCTGCTAGGTTCTAGGCATGAACAACTAATGAGACATGTAGGTCCTACTCCCAAGTCTGTAGTCTGTTGGGATGACATGTGCTCTGATCTCAGATGAAGTAGCAGAAAGAAGATAGTCACACACTGTGCCCTGGAACCTGGAGAAATTTCACAGGACCCCTAATGAGAAATGATCTCTTCTGGCAGAGAAGAGGTTTGTGTGTAAGTGTTGTGGAAGGCAGGGTATTTATGTGTGCATGTGTGGATGTTATGGGGAGTGTTGTGTGAGTGTGGAAAAGTTTGTATGTGTGTGTGTGTAGTTGCTGGTGTGTATTTTTCTGATTTGCTAGGAGGTTGTGTGTGTGCTTTGGGGTTGTGGGTATGTGCAGGGATTTTGGTGTGTGTGGGGGATTATAGGTGCCAGGGGAGAATTACTATATGTGTGTGGTGGGTTGTGTGTGTGTAGTATTGTGGGGGATGGTGTGAGGCAGTTGTGTGTGTGTAAGGGTTGTGTGTTTGTGTATGGGGTCATGTGCGGGTGTCTGGGGGGTGGGTTTATGTGTGAGGGGGCTGTATGAAAGAGTGTGTGGCAGAGGGTGTGTGAATGGGAGCTGTGGCTGAGTGTGGGTGGCTTTTGGCAGGAAGGGCAGAGACATTTAAGATAAAAGACGCACATGGCCAGGAAATAAGAGCAGTGGGAAGAAAGCACAGCTCATTGGAAGATGGAGAATTTTTAAGAGAGGAAGATGGGTTGGGGTCAAACTCACCCCATTTCGGGTCGGGGCCATGCTGAGGTGTTTGGACTTGACACTGTGAAGTTACAAAGCCACGGGGACGTCCAGTAGGTTCTCAGTCAGCCATTACTGAATGGTCACAGGAACCAGATGAGTCCCCAGAGACTTAGTGGGAGGCTGCCTTTGCCACTTAAGACTCCACGATGGGAAAAAGCAGTTCTTTATTGTTAATGCCAACACCTCAGATAATATACTTTTTATCTGTGCTCATAATGGTCATGTAGATAAATTCCATAAATCAAGTCTCAGCAGTAAAAAGGTTAATAAGTTTACGCTGTATAATTGAAAGCCATATTGGTGATTAAAAGGATTTTATATATCAGTTTTCTGGGTCACCAACTAATTATTTTCAATGGCCAGTCATAAAACACAGTACCATGGCTGGCTAGACACTGCAAACTGTCAGATGCTAAATCGTGTAGAAGGGACTACGGCAGGTTACCTTGAGTTGACTGGTCTTTCCCTTGGGATGGGATACCACTGAAATCTCTGTTGTGTTTGCTATGCCAATCCTACAGGTTGCTTTGGGGTCCACTTCTACCCAAAGTAAGGAAGTTAACAGTCCCCCCCCCCAAATATAAAGGACATGTTTAGCTCTTGAGACCCCACGGTAGCTGTAATAATTCCTGTTTAATGCTCTTGGCCCTAGTAATGGAAAACAGTTTCTTCTATAGCAAGACTATGGCTTGCTCTGACACACCGTTGGCCATGCTTACTCAGAATGGAGGATTCAAAAAGGAAGGGAAAAGTGTATGACGTGGTGCAGATTTACATTTGTGGACCCCTGAAAATGTTCCCAGAGCTGTGCTTTGTGATTTATATTCACTGGAGGCCACTAAAATGTGCAGTGTCAAGGTTAGCGACTTGAGAACAGGCTTAGAAAGTGTAGGTGAACTGCCCAAAGTCATGGCTATTAAGTGGCATGGCCAGCTTTCAGGCTTGGTTCTATCTGACCCCACTGTCAAGTGATTCTACCATTGAGTTATATATTTTCCACCTCTGGTTTGGTGGAATCCCATCTGATGGCATAACAACAGCAATGAAGAGGAAATGTCTGTGGTTGGTTCTGACCTTGATTTGGAATATTTGGGGGGTGGTGGAAGCCAGATTGATGCACTGCATAAAATACACATTGTGTCCTAGGGAGATGGTGTCCCCTGGTATGGTGCAAGGTGGAGTAAGTGCTGAGATTATCCATCTCTGGCTTTGGAGGTTGCATAAAGGTAGATGGGAATGAGACAGAGAAGAGTCAGAAGAGGGACATTTGTTTCAACTCCTGTTGTTAATCCTTTAGAATGGGCCTGATGTACTGCTTAGCCAAAATGCCAAACCTCTGGAGTTTGTTAAAAAATAAATATATTTACAGGGTTTATATCAGTAAGGAAACACAATTGCTGTCAATGGAAGTATGAATTAGTTGGCTTGAACCCACAGAAGTTGGTGGATACAGTGTTTCACATGTTTTCTTTAACTCTAGAATGTGTCAGATTTTGCCCCATTCAGAAGGAGAGAAGTTGAGCCCGGAAACCTTCTGGTAGTTGAAATATTTCATTTGGTTGCTCCAGTCCTCTGTCAGGTTCTGGCTTTACCTAGCAAAATAGGCAGGGTTGGGTCGTGAGTGTGTGTGCGCTTGCACATGCATGTGTGCCCAGGGGGAGGGAACATTCGTAAAATCATTCTTTTGGGGGTCTGCTAATAACAGATGAATCAGAAAGTTTGAACTACTCAATTACTTTCTTTAAAGGCAAATGATTTGCAGATGAAACAAAGAATGAAAATTGGAAGGTGAATACCATCATCTTGGCAACAGAGTTCAGTCGTTTAAAGAATAGCCAAGAACATCCAGGATTTTGATGACTGGTTTCAAAAATGTATTCGATAGATACGGTAATCAAATCACCAAGCAAAGGAAACAATCCGAAGATGCCACCGAGACTGGACGTTCTCAGAACTCTCCATGGGGCTTGGTAATTAAACCCAGGTGTTTTTTCTTTTCTTGGCATCCAGCTAAGAAAGTCTGACCTATCAGTGACTTCCCATTCCCATCTGCCATCAGGCAGTAGTGAAATGTAGGAGTGGCCTCTGTTCCTTCCTAGAGGAAGGAGACATGATTAACCGGATAACCCAAGGGGAAGTCTCAGAAATGTGCACGGAGGAAAGGCAAATGGCTCTCCTTGGGGTCAGGGTGGAACAGTTCGCCGTGCAGGGGAAAGTTGGGTTTCTCAGGTTACAGGGATTCTTTTTCAGGTCCACTATGACAAGAGTGTTCCAAAGATGACAGCACCCTTTGCTTCTCAGCCATATTTTAGCAAGAAATATTGGGAATAGGATGAGGAGTGGGAGGCGAGTGGAGGCAGGAGGGAGACTGAGTGAGGAGCAGACTTGAAAGCGAAAGAGAAAAGGGGAGAGCATGGCAAACATAAATGTGAAAACAAATAGGCTTCAGATGGCTTGAGACACAAATGACATTTCTCTTTAATGGGAAGCACACTTTGAATAAAACCAAGCAAGCATCATCCATCATCTTTCCTCCTGATGTGCCTTAACAATCAGTGTGCGTGAGGGCGATCTGGGATTCATGTGGGGAATGTGAGCTAGAGCTGTGGTCGGGCGATGAGGCTTGTCTGGGCTCCGGGAGCACGGAACTGGGAGCCTAGGGGTGGCTGAGGTCAGGGGATGGGGAAGGAGAAGCCAAGGCTGCGATGTACCATCAAGGGTTTCCGTGGTGGACTGCTTCTTACAGGAGGAATCCATCTCTGTCAGGGGCATGCCGTACCTGACAGCTCATTGTCACCCTAACAGAGGGGGTAGAAAGGAAAGCAGGGGGAGAGAGCAGCGTTTGAGTTATGCCTGGAACAGCTGTAAATATCGTGTACATTTCCTCTGGCTCATTCTTTCCTGGCAGGGCCCAGAGCCTTCCTGACCGGCTTCTCCTATCTCCATCCTCTCCCTAAACAGAACTGTGTGCCCTGTTTCTTGCTCTCAGGTTATCTGATGGACACAACCTATCTGGCATGAAAATCCCTACTAGTGGGTTCATCTGTTATTATCATGTGATGGGCTACGATCTCAACAGAGCCTCTTGGGAAACAGTGCCCTGGTGGAAGGATGGGCTTGAGGTGGAAGAATTTCAAACACTGTCTGGGCAGGGCAGGAATCAGCGTGAGGTGTGTAAGGCACTCTCAGTGGGCACAAAATTGAAGGGGTGGGGGTAAAACAAACTCAAATTCCTATTGATTAAGACAAAGAATACTTTATTACAATATTCAAAAAAATTTTTTTATCATTTGCTCCAGGGGTACAGGTCTGTGAATCATCATGCTTACACCTTTCACAGCATTCACCATACAATAGTTTTTATAAATAAAAATTAATGCAAGATGTCTGCGATGAACAAAATGTCAGACTTTTAAGTACAAAACGCATGGGGCCGGATTAGGGTGAGGAAGTGAGACACTCTCAGGGTTGTGCAAGTGAGTGATTGGATCTGGTCTTTATTTAAAAGTTCAATATTTTGTTCATGAGGAGTTGGGGTGTGTGAGGCCACGTGATGGGCCCGTGCCTGCGCATTTAGTTCGGGCCCCAGACCTGTTCTGTGGTCCCGCAATGATTCTTTTTCTGAATTCATATTGTATCTTTGCAATACATTTTCTTTTGCTTAAGCTGGGCTGAGTGTGGTTCTGTTTGTGAAAACCAGTAATCCCTAATGCAGAAATAAACGTTCACTTTTTTCCCTTCACAGAGCCCTGTCAGAGAATCTTTTCTTTTAGATTCAGTCTGCTATTTCAAGTTGCAAAGAGCAATTTTCTAACAATAATAAGGACTTCCTTTTCAAATAGATAACTTCTAATCTCCTCAATCTTACACAATGGTTTTCATTTTCACCTGTTCCCTTAAATGATCTAATCATAGTTTTACATGGTTACGGTGAGAATGAACATAAAATTTTGTATTCTGGGTTTTTGTGTGTATGTGTGTGAACTTTGTATACCTGAGGTTTTCTGTGTTGTTACATGTCAGTGGCACTAGGCTATTCCATTTCAGTTTGTGCTCCATATTTTATTTATTAAATCTCTTATTGTTAGACTTATAAATTGTCTCCAATTTTCCAATAATGGATAATGTGAAAATGAATATGTTCATCCCCATGGATTTCATTTCTTCAGTTATTTCTTTAAATTATGATCCCAGAAGTCTGATTTCTGAGCCAAAGACCCTTGTTAGACCTCTTAATATGTAATTTGTATTGCTATATAATTTTTAACAGCACTTAGAATTTACAGTGAAAACGATAGAATTTGAACCAAAAAGACTCTTACACATAAGTAAGCTACCTCATTTCAAATTTAAGTAGGAGTGGGGGAAGTAACCATCTTTAAAATTGGATTTATTTGTGATGTAATTCAGTTTTAAAATTGAGCCCCCAATATCTGGAGTTTTTACCTCTCACTTGCAGTAGAGACTTACAATTGCACCAACTACTCTTTTTCCCCTCTCCAGTTAATTTTGCAAACCAGAGGAGCAATCATATTTTATAGTTTCTTTATAAGAATATATATTCTCATGAAAACCAAATAGTGATCGAAGTTGAAAGTTTAAATTGGAACTCTAACATACATGGCAGATATCTGATGCCAAAATATTTATTTTTAAAAGTAGCAATATTAATAACTCCAAGAAAGAATTAAAATCTTCTGTTCCAAAGGTGGGCAAATCCCAATATCTCCTCTACTATTCAGGAATTACATATATGCAAATGAAAATCCAGAGACCTATTTTGTATTTCTGTGCTTTATTTTCACTGGAGCATGTAAGGCCATTTAAAAACAAACAGTAAAGACCAAAAAAAAAAAAAAAAAAAAGAAAAGGCCCTTACACCCCAAAAGTCTCCATTTTCCGAAATTGAGTTAATAGTAATTGAACTAGTGAAAAAGCAAATATTCCTTATACATGGGCCATTTTCTGTCTATAAAAGAATTCTATCAATGTTTTCCCCAACCCCAACAACATTTCAACATATTAAACTCATTCTCAACATAGATAAATAAGATGGAGATAGAAAGCTCAAAGGGTGACTATTGAGAGATAAGCATTTTTTTTTAAAGAGACTTATGATTTATTTATTTGACCAAGAGAGACACAGTGAGAGAGGGAGCACAAGCAGGGGGAGTGAGAGAGGGAGAAGCAGGCCCCCCCCCCACCCCGAGCAGGGAGCCCAGTGTGGTGCTCGATCCCAGGACCCTGGGATCATGACCCAAACCGAAGGCAGACGCCTGACCAACTAAGCCACCTAGGTGCCCTGAGAGATCAGCATTTTAAAAGCAAATCCTTTTATCAGCCACAGAATTAGGTCAACTGTTTCAACATCCACGCTGCCTTTCAGAAGAAGGTTTTTCCGGGTAGACCTGAAAACAGGAAGCAAATGAAAGAAAGACACTTGGCACATCACAGTGGCTAGGACTGCCTAGGGAAAATCTAACTCCTAAAATAGATAATTCTGGAGATACACAGTATCTTGAGATTCACCTGTAAAATAACCCTTTCATCTTATAGATGAAGAATCAAAGATTCCATGGCTTGCCCAAAGTCAAATGGCTAGATTGTTCCAGCACTAAGGCTATTCTTGAGCTCTTTGGAACTCTGTGCACCATTACTTTATTTTACTACCATGTCACTGACAATAATGTCCTTCCTTGTGGCATGCTCCATTCCAGTCCCTCTTCCTCCTGTGTTAGCCAGATCTCTATCTTGGGAGCCAACAAGGGGAGTCTCCATTCCAGGAAGTGTCATGAGCATTGGGCTGCTAATACTGAGCAGCACTGTAAATTCTCTTCCTGCCCACAAATTCTCTTTCTCTGTTCTGTCAGGCTGGGACCTCAACCACCATTTACCAACTCAGTCTCAGTTTCTCTTAGCTCAGATTCTCCAGAAAACATTTGTTGGGCTCTATCCAGCTTACGGTTTCATTCTCTTTAGATTAGGTTTGTCTCTTGGTTTCTCCCAAAGGGGCTGAAGATCAGTTCCAAAGAGTCTTGGTAGGTAGTTTTAACACTGTGTCTCTTAAAATTGAACATCATTTTGGGGTTCAGTATTTTGACACATAGAAGGTCCTGGAAGGAAGCAATTTAGTCAGGTGTTTCCCTGAAGAAACTTGCAAGAAAGGACTACCTTCAGAGGAATGGACAGCATTAAGGGGACCAGACCAGAAATGTTGACGCACTCTGAGTTTGGCAACAGTGGGGAGCTGCTGCCACTTGAGGCCAAAAGTGGAAAATGGAGGAAATAGTGTTATATAGCCTGGTGAGAAATGGTGTGCTGGAAGAAAGACTGCTTGACAAAGCCGTAACCACGGAAGATGTTGATAGTTCCCCAGAGATGCTGCACCAAAGCAGGGAGGGCAAGAAGAAGAAATATTCCTGCCTCGCTCTCTTACCATCCTCCTTTTCTGGCATTGATCAAACTCAAAAGAAAGTCAGCCACCAAAAGAGCCGGGGGTGTGGTTTGTCGGGGTCAAGCTCTAGTGGCACAGAGCAGAGCAGAGAATGGATTGGGGGAGTAAAAAGAAAAATATTAGCAACTGTTTGTCTGTGTGTCTTCTTATATGGTATTTGAAACAGTTTCATGGAGAGGTTGAGGGGACTGAAGTAAATTGACCAGGTGCATTGAATCTTTTCTGAGGTGAAGTAGCTTTTCCATCAGTAAACTTGCTGATGGTCCCCGAGCTAATGTGTCCCTAGGATGTGAACATGTCTGTGTCACAGTAAAGATAACAGCATCGAACACCATGTAGACAGATAGTGTTCAGGCAGTGTGCTAAGGCAATCACAATCTTTAGCTCATTTAATCTTTACAACAGCTCTGAGGGCTGAATACCATCACTCCTTGGGGGTGTCAGGCTTGTGTCCTCCATCTTCGGGAGCCTGTTGGTAGGTACTAACAGTCATGAGGTGTCTTCTTCTGTGGAGAAATAATGATTCAAAATGACATTTTCCCCACAAGGAAGGTGCCGTCCCCACCTTACAGGTGGTGGAATTCAGCGTTGATAGACATATAGCTCAAAAAAACTCACCTGATACTAAGGCACGGCCAGTATTTGAGCCACTTGGACTCATTGTAATATCTGCCCACTTTGCTTTAATTCACACATCGCACTTTCTCATCCACCTTCAAAGCAATTACAGAGCTTGACAAGAAACCTAGTGATCTCTTTTGGAGAGTCAGTGTGGATCCGATATGTTGCCCCTTTGGCAATCCCCGTCTCCTTATCCAGACTTGCAGAATGAAACCTCCTGTCTCGTTTTGTCCTCTGTCAGAACAGGGTAACTGGAAAAAGGAAATGAAAGTGTGAATGAATGAATGAATGAATGAATAAGTAGACGGCATACATGTTCTCATTCTGACTCTATGAAATCCATAATCTCACCTCTTTATTGTGTCATTAAAACCCTGGGATGGCTCTGCCTGCCTCTCTGCCTGCTTGTGATCTCTCTCTCTCTGTCAAATAAATGAATAAATAAATATTAAAAAAAAAACCCTGGGATGGGTGGTTATTTCCCTCTTACTGAAAATCAGGCCACTGGAAGGTGAAAGCTGCATGATTCCAATGTCGTTTTCCTTGTGCTTTGCAAGGGGCCTCTAATAGTCTTTCGGATGGTGGGAGCTGAAAAAACCTGCAGCAAATATTTAATAGACATGTTTATTTGGTGTGTTGGGAGCTAGACAGAACCCTTTGTGGGTTTATAATCTGAGAAGTGGATGTTAATCCTGCAAACCAAGGCGGGGGTGCAACTGGTCCAGGATCAAATGGCCAGTGCTTGAGAAGCTGAGTCCTTTCTCCTTGACTGAAGAATGGTCCACTTCGGTAGGGGGGTTTGTCCTCTACAACAAGCCTTCAGATTTGGGAGGGTCTATATGGAGTAAGGAGGGAGGAATGGAAGATGTGCTCAGCCAACCACATCACCTGAACCAGTTCTGGTGACCAGGAGGGGGACCGATGGATAACTTTATTCACTGGGAAGGTATTATTACTAGGGTAGTACTTCTTTAACATCATGTCCATATAATCGCCTGGCAGTCTTGTTAAAAATGCAGATTTTGACTCACTAAGTCTGGGCTGGGGCCTGCATTTCTTCACTTCTTACAAGTTCCCAGGTTGTGCTGACATTGTGGGTCCAAGGGTCTAGAATAGCAAGGTCGTAGGATATGCATTTACCTTATTGCTGTTGTGCTGTCATTCATAGGCGAGTGAATTCTAAGTAGCTTTACTTGGGGCCAGGCTCATCTTATACAGGAATATCTGATGTCATGGAAGGTACGGCCGCTGTCATTGTAACTCATGTTGGAGTCATCATTGTGGTTTCTGTTTATTGAGGATCTCATTTGGTGCAAAATGCTTGCAAGCCCCAGAAACTTGCTCAAAGAGGCTCAAATAGAAATAAAAATTATTGTAAGATATAGACAAAGCCCTTAGAACCTAATTACGGGCCTCTGAGACTGGAGCTAGAAAGAGCAATTTCTCCAACACTAATGTCTTCATCCGTACAGGGGAGGTGATCATACTTGCTTCAGATGTTGTGAGGATTAACTAAGATAAATGTCATGCACAGTGCCTGGCACACAGACAGCTATTTTTATTACTAAATTTAAAGACTCTAAGGACAGTGAGATTATTACTATTATGGGGCGACATTATTATATAGTAGGAAGGCCATGGCATTTGGAATCCGAAAACCTTGGTTTTGGATTCCAGCTACACCTATGGTTACAGTCTGGGTGTCTCTCTTAAGGTCCCTGAACCCCATTTAGAAAAATCAGTTCTTGCTTCATGGAGACTGGAAGGATTCAATGAGAGAATGTGTGATGACACATTCATTAAAAATGAAAAGTACTATTTTATAGTAACTTATCCTGTCTTGTGATGGCTGGGAAGAGGGGACTGCCTTAGACAAAAATGGAAAAGAGAAGATTGGCACCCTTCAGCAATACTATTATACTTAAAAAAATATATATTTCAGAAAGAAGAAGGAAAGTTTGGCCAACAATGGCTCCAATTGGCTTGGCAATTATCTTCCTAAGTGTAAATTCTAGTGCCTCCAGCAAAACATCATACCCTTTGTTAATTGTAACTTGAGTGGTCTCCCGAGGGGCCTCTCCTCTCCTGCGCTCCTGTAAAACAGTGTGTCTGCCTGCGTCGGTCTCTATGTCCTTTGAAAAAGACTGTAAAAAAGACCCACGAGGGCGCCTGGGTGGCTCAGTGGGTTAAAGCCGCTGCCTTCGGCTCAGGTCATGATCGCAGGGTCCTGGGATCGCGGCCCACATCAGGCTCTCTGCTCAGCGGGGAGACTGCTTCCTCCTCTCTCCTCTCTGCCTGCCTCTCTGCCTCCTTGTGATCTCTCTCTCTATGTCAAATGAATAAATAAAATCTTAAAAAAAAAAAAAAGACCCACGAAAGGAAAATCGAGTACCTTTCAACTTTTTTCTCACTTTCTAGTTCTTAAGTTTCATTGAACATTAAAAGTTTTTATGGGTAGCGAGGAAAGGCATTTTGCCACTTGAAGCTAAGGTGTGATCCAAATTACAGGAGCCTCCATTTCCAAAGTGGTATTTAGCGAGTTTCACACGTATCTTTTTTACAGGACATGTGCACTGGCTCAGAGGGGCGGAAAAAGCGACAGTTAGCAGCTCTCTGGTAACGAGCCCTTGCAGCCCAGGTGTGGTCACAATGCAGCCTGGCCAGTTCTTTCCTTCGATCCCTTTCCTTCGTGCCTTACTGAACAACAGTGGGATGCTTTTCCATGCATGAACCGGCCACAGGCCGCTTGCCTCCAGAAGCATCCGCCCAGGTGTGGACAGGTGACTGATACCGGGAGGCGCATGGGGCGTCTGTTTCCATCAGTGCATATAATGTCGGGGTTCAACTGTCTTGGAGCTGCATGTGACGTCTTGGTATTTTAATCATACTGTTGTCTTAGCATTTTGCTCTATTTTGGGTGAAAAGGAATCATGTCCAGGTTGAAATATAGACTGTCTTTCTCTGTCTCTCTCCACTGTCATTAATGCTTGCAAGACCTTGGTTGTGAAAGCCACAGACAGCTTCCATTTTCCAAAGGATAAGAAGAAACAGGCAGAATTGCTTCATTATTTAGTAGAAAAGGTAAGCAGTGGTAGTGACAGACAGATAAAATTTTTAAAAAATCCTTTAGAGTTCAGGGTTATGAACTAATTAATACCTGCAAAGTCATGCACCAAAAAATTAAAGATGTGTGAACCTGCCCTCTCTCTTTCTTCTTGGAAGCAATGTTTTCTTGCCTAGGGCATAAGCATCTAGTTAATCTTGTCAATAATTCTAAAGTTTTGTTTTTTTTAATGGGAGGGCTGATTTATCTTGTTTGATTTTTTTTAACATTTGTCAAATTAACTAGATAATCACCTAATTGGTACTTTTCACAAGGAAACCCAAGTTGAATGTAGGAGAAATTAAAAAATGATCCCTCCTGCCAATTAGAACAGAAAGCAGTCCTTACCCACCTAACGGCTGAATCCATCACAGTCTATGAACAGGGATCCAGAAAACAGCAGTGTGTGGGAGGAACCCTATGAGAAAGTTTCTCTTTATATATTTAGCAGAAAGCCAACTCCACAGAGGCAAAGTGGCCAGTTTGGTTCAACTACTAATAAAATGCCTTTTAGAATTGATAACATAATCCCGCCCCCCCAAATCTATTCACCTGTATTTCCCCCACACCACAAGACGCAGGAGACAAATGATTTTTTAAACTCACAAGAGAAACTTCGTCTTCCCCTAAAGTCAAGCAAATCTGAGTTGCCTTCCCTCATAAATTCAAGAACAAAAAGTTATAAATTGAACATGTGAAGGACATTGCCTTCTTTAAAGTGATGTCTCCTTGCCTTAATGGATTTAGCTGTGGCAGGGAGTCAGAGTAAAGCTGTCTTAACTAAATCTTTGACTGATTATGCATTTTTTTCCCTATTCATACAAGATAGATTCATCATCCCAATTTGTCAAGCTGGCGAGGTTCCAATTAATTACACCCGGCAAACCTCGGCTTGCGCTCTGCCCGTGTCAGGCCTAATCTAGTGCCTCATTTGCCGGCGGCCCAATGAAGAGGCATCAGAGGTGTTGTTCCTCGGGTACTTACCGTGATGGATGCCCCGGCCGCGCGGCCGGCGGCAGAGGCAGAGCGCTGGGCGCCTCTCCCCTCCGCGCCCGAGGACTCACGGCTCCTGCACTAATTTGAGGGCTCATCTGTATAGTGGATGTGGTCGTCAAGTCCATCCCTCATGGCGGGGCTGAAGGCTTTCCCTGCTGCAGGGGCTGTGTAAATACCTACACGGGTTCTACATTTCTGTCAGATTTGTCCTTGCAAAACCGAAAAAAAAAAAAAAAAAAAAAGGAAAGGAAAAAACGGCGACTTGTCCCCAAGCTGAGTTTCTGAGCTCTTCAGTGGCCGATGTGTGCGCAGGGGGAAATCACGGGGACCCGCAAGGTGGACCCAGAGCCTTCGTGAATATCCATACGTGCTCCTGTGTGCATCTCCGGGCTATTTACAGGCAGTGCTATATGCTCTTTGGACCACAGCGACTTTGCTTTCATGCTCTTAGCTTATTCAGGCAGTGACCTGCTAACAAATACTATTTATTAAGCGAGGTGAGGCGATCCCTGGTTCGCAGGGACTCGTGTCTGATGGGCGCCGGGAGCCCTGACTCGTGTCTGATGGGCCGGGAGGTACATCGGCACGACATAGCTTGAGACGGTTGTTTTTATCCTCATTTCAGCTGGGAAGCCTTTGCTCCGAGAGTTAAGTGACTTGCACAAAGTCGTACAAGCAGTCAGTGTGGAGATGGGATTTGAACCGAGGTTTACCTGCTTATAAGGTTTCAGCTCTTTCCAGCGCCCAGTCTGTTTTCTTAAGTAACTACTCCCTTCCTCTGTTCACACTTTGTCCGGGCCTATGACCCTTGCCTTTCTTTTCTTTCTTTTTGTTTTTTAAAAGAGTTTATGTATTTATTTGAAAGAGAGAGTGAGAGAGCACACAGGCAGGGGGAGCAGCAGAGGGAGAGGGAGAGGCAGGCTCCCCGCTGAGCAGGGGCTCAGCTGCCAGGCACCACAGACTGTGGGCCTCGATGCCAGCACCACAATCATGACCTGAGCTGAAGGGGCAGACGCTTAACTCACTGAGCCACCCAAGGTGCCCTGACCCTTGCCCTTCCAACCTGCAGACTGCAGTGAGAAGCTGACCAACTTGGCAGGGCTGCACAGCTGCATGGCCCCGCCCTTGCTGGGGCCATGTCTCCACTGGTCCATGGGACAAACCTGTGCGAGGGTGCAGAGGAGCCAAACCCCGGGCATGCTCCCAGATTGCCTTGATCACTTCTTTCTTTTGCTCTCTGAGACTCTCCACTCTCAGCTTTGGATGAACCCCACCCAAAGATTGTGAGGTCTGGATCCCAGAGGAGTCCTGGGAGGTTGGATGATGCAGCCCAGAGGGGTTGGCTCCATAGGGCGGTGAGCCTTGACCCAGGGAAAACTGGGGATGGGAAGGAACCAAGCTGATACAGACCCCCTCTCTTCCTGCTTTCCTGGACTGCCTTGGAGGTGTGACCTCCTTGCTTCCCTTGAAGACAAGTCTCACAGGCTGGTTGGTTGTGTGTCCTGAGCTACAGGCTGTGTTTCTGGGGCTCAAAGTGGGTCAGGGCCTGGTCAGCGACACACTGCATTGCATTGCCTTACATCTTGGCCTCACTTCTCTTTTAATGCACCTCATTTTCAAAATAGAGTGTGGCATCTTAATCCTTACGTTCAGACCTGAGACAGGGCTACTGAGGCAGTAGGAGCAAAGCAGCCTACACAGAAGAGACCCTGGAAGGGATTGTCATGTTTTGGAAAGAATCAAGTCACATCAAAGATCAACTTTTAATTTAAATAAGACTTCAACTGCATTAATATTCAGCATTTACATTCCTTCCTGGTTCGCAAATATAATGTGTTTTACAGTTATCAAAAACATATGCTGCTTTTCAGCAGCATTTTATATACAACTTGTTCAACAGAAGGTGCCAGCATCCCAATATGTTTGGCCAAGCTCTGGCTTTAACCATTGTGATGAGAGAATTCAAGTGCAACAGTGGCATCTTTTTGAATGTAGATGGAGGTGTTGCCAAAGGGTAACTCATGCTCCAAGAAAAAAGAAGGGAATGATTTATTATTTCTTTCATTGAACTAATTTTTATAATGTTTCTATTATGAAGAGGTTTCTGTATCAAGCTTGGTGAGAGGTACATGGATGAAATAATCTTGTTATCTTGTTTTCAAGGAAACTTCAGTCTAGTAAAATACCTTTTTGAAGAAGCTGGGGGTGGAATTCTTCTTATGAAAGGAGTCTGCCGATCTGCTACTTACCTGTGGAGCCATACTGATTGTTAAAATGTTGTGATATTGTCATGCCTGTTGGTGAATATGCACTATCCTCAGCCTCCTACACCTGGCCTACATGATCCCTCCATTTGGTCTGGTGACTAAAGCAGTAAGGCCTGGCTAGGCAGGGGATTCTAAGCCCTTCCTCCAGCTCTATGTCCAGTACCTATTCTGATGGCTCAGAACCTATGGCTCATTTGTTAAATGTGTGGAATGTCTTTTGTGAAAGCAGCAGAATGCTGTGCCAGTTAAATACAGATGAACTACACCCTTACAGTTACAATCTCTAACTAGGAATGTGGATCTGTTTTTATCTTTTTTTTGTTTTCTGTTAGTTTTGCCACATATATTTTGAGGCTCCGTTATTAGGTGCGTACTTATTAAGAATTGTTAAATCTTCTTTTTTAAAAATTTTTTTTATTATTTGCCCCAGGGGTACAGGTCTGTGAATCATCAGGCTTACACCTTTCACATCACTCACCATAGCACAAACCCTCCCCAGTGTCCATAACCCATCCACCCTTGTTATATCTTCTTGATGAATAGCCTCATTGATTATGAAAGAATGTCCCTAGGAAGTTTATTTTATCTGGTAGGATATAGCCACATTCATTTTGTTTTGCTGAGTTTGCATGGCCTATGTTTTCCCATCCTTTTATTTAACCAATCTGTATCTTTGCGTTTACCATCTCTCTCTTATGGATTACATTTAGGCGGGTCTTGATTTTTGTTTGTTTGTTTTTGTTTTTGTTGTTGTTTGTTTGTTTTTAAGCCCAGGCTGACAGTCTCTGCCTTTTAATAAGAATTACTTGTCTATTTACATTTAATGGATGTTTTGGTATGGTTGGGTTTAGTCTGACATTTTGCTGTTTGTTTTCTTTCTATTTGTACATCTGTCTTTTGTTCCTCTCTTCTTCCTTTCTTGCTTTCTCTAGGTTATTAAATTTGTTTTTATTATTTCATTTCAATTCCTCTATTGGATCTTACTTATACCTCTTAGGAATTTTTTTTGTAATTGTTGCTCTAGGAAGTATAAGATATATCTCAGTTACTAGCTTATCACAACCTATCTGGTGTTATTATTGTTTCATTCCATGTAAAATATAAGACCTTTGAGACAATGATTTTTGTTCTTCTTTCTCATCGTTTGGGCTATTGTTATCATATGTTCATAATGTTTGTATACATATGTATACTGTGGACCCTTGAACAACTTGGGTTTGAATTGCCCATGTCCACTTATATGTGGATTGTTTTTCAATAAATACACTACTGTAAATGTATTTTCTCTTCCTTATGATTTCTTAATAACATTTTCTTTTCTCCAGCTTACTTTATTATAGGAATATAGCATATAATGCATATAACAAACAAAATATGTGTTAACTGACTGTTTATATTATCAGTAAGGCTTCTGGTCAACAGTAGGCTATGAGTAGTTAAGTTTTGGGAGAGTTAAAGTTATACCTGGATTATTGACTGCATGGGAGGTTGGCACCCCTATTCCTTGCATTGTTCAAGGATTAACTGTATTATAAACTCTGAAATACTCTGAAATGTGTATGTACATGTATGTGTGTGTGTGTGTACACATTTATATACATATAGTTTTTTAAGAAAAGAGTCACCTGCCATTTAAAGATACTCAGAGGAAAAAAGATAGTTTTTTGTTTTTGTCCTCACTCACCATTCCAGTGCTCTTCATTTTTCCCTGCAGATCTAAGTTTCCATCAGTGCAATGGTGTCATCTTTTTGAATGTAGATGGAGGTGTTGCCAAAGGATAACTCATGCTCCAAGAAAAAAGAAGAGAATGATTTAGTATTTCTTTCATTGAACTAACTTTTATGATATTTCTATTATGAGGAGGTCTCCCTACCAAGCTTGGTGAGAGCTGCATGGATAGATCAATCTGAGATCAAGAACTTCCTTTGGCATTTCTTGAGGTGTAATTCTGTATAGACATGCATATTACCCAGTGTGGCTCTAGTTTCCATCTGCTTTTGCCTCTCTCTAGTGACTTCAAATAGAAATGAATGTGGATTAAGGGGAACCTGGGTGGCTCTGTTAGTTGGATGTCTGACTCTTAATTTCAGCTCGAGTCATGATCTCAGGGTCATGGGATTGAGCCCCTCATTGAGCTCTGTGCTGGGTGTGGGTCCTGCTTGGAATTCTCTCTCACTCTCCCTCTGCCCCTGCTTCACACTCAAGCTCTTTCTCTAAAAAAATAGAAATGAATGTGGATTAAAAACACCAGAAGTGACTGAACTTATATTTCCAGTGACAAGTAATTTTGAGGGGCTCATCCTTGCTACAAAGGCATTGAGAATGAGACTACAAAACCCAGAGCCTCTGGGCTGGCTTTCCACCTGTAGTACCAACTTAACACAGGGTTTAACATATTTTAAGCTTACCTTTAGATTTGGAGGATTTTATATATGGGGTGATGTAGAAAGTGAATTGAGGTAATTTATGTATTTGTAATTCATATCAGGTAAATGATTAGGTGGGACATTCAGAAGACTCTGTGCTTGTGCCTCTAATACCAAATGGACTCTTCTGTGATGGGAATGTGAGTGTTGGGAACTATTATCATAGTAAAAAAATCCCAAAAAACCAAAAATACCTCTTGAATTCTTAGATGAAGACTCCAAACCTGAATCAATGGCATTATGTTTCTTTGGCTAGGTGAATTTATGCATATTGGATGGAAGACTCCCTTGTCCAAATCCTGGCAGAAACCACATTTTCTGAATGTGTTTTCTACTCTGAAGGTTAACCTTAACATAAAGAAATGGCTTAAGAATACAATCTTTGTAGAGATGGCAAGGCTTCAGACTGTCCTGGGAAAGATGTAGATGAAATGAAAATAATCTTGCTCTAACAATTACTAGACCCACCAGGAAACCCTTTTGTCTCTCCACCCTCTTGGAATCACTTTAAAAAAATTATGGTGATTATACCGACCTTCAATGACTTGAAGGACTTTAGAGCCAGACACTCTACTTCTGCAAGCTAGATTGCACAGCCTATTCAGGGGCCAGAGCTGAGGTGCTGAACGAAAGTATAGGAACCAGAAAGAACAAATGGAAAAGGAGAAGGTATTCCAAATAAGGAGCATGTTGGTGGTCAGTGGTGAAGGATGGGATTCATGAGATGAGGTTGAACTTGTGCTGTGCACTTTGCAAGAAGAACCCGAGAAGAAACTTCCAATCCAACTAGGGTGGCTGAAATAACCGTCTGTCAATGTGAACAGATTACAAACACTCTTCAGTTTATTTGATCCTCTTTGGAGCTTCATGGAGAAAAATAATAAACTTCTTCTGATGACGGAAATTTAGAAAAGATAAGAGGAATGGGATCTCTGCCCCAAATCCATCCTTTCAGATTAATTCTCACTAATGGATATTAAAACATGGTAGATTAATGAGAGTCCATAGACCATGCAGTTGAAAAAACATACTTTCTTTTGACAGCAAGGCAGTTAAGAGATGCCTAGGAGTTAAGGAACAGTACAGATTAAATTACCCTCTTCATTAAGACATCCTTTCCTTGGTAAATCGTGAGCTGGGGGAGAGGAGAAAAGAGATGCCATGATCACCAGAGGTTATTCATTGAAACTGTAGATTGTGACCATAGAAATAAAAGACACATCTAGATTTTAAATACTGGCAGGTGAACCAAACTTGGATCAACAGGAAGCAGGAACAAGGGATGCTGGGCTTTTGGATAAGCAGCTGCTGGAAATCATGAGGAGCTTGGATGGAGAGAAATGAAAGAGCCTGCCAGGTGTCAGTCAGCCAGCATACCAGTGAAGTGTGTTTTCTACATTGGGTTGTTGTTGGCTCTCTGTGCTGGTTATGTACTGTGTGAAATTAGCTAAACTGGAACTACGTTTCCCAGAATTCCCTCTCCTGGCTTGTTCCTTGTTGGGGTTGGTCACGGGAGAAATTTGTGTGAGTTTTGGAAGACAGAGGTAAAGCAGAAGCCAGTTTTATGCTCCAAGAGTTGAGGTACATTGGGCTCCAAGCACTGTGGCAGCCAATACATGTTGTCACTGATGTGCTGCCTCACCTTGCTGGCAAGGGACAGCACCTGGATCTACAGCTCCTCTGTCTTCCGTAAGTTCCCTCCTGTGTGCAGTTCTGTGGTAAAGGACGCCAGCCCTTTCTTCATGCCACCGTGACTTTTAGGTTAGAGGTTATGAGAGAGAACTGTGGGGCACCCAGATTATATTTGTGGGTTAGAGTTTATGTGTGTGGGGTCCAGGCCTTCAGTGTTCCCCCACTTTATGTACAACTTTTCCACAAGACCACCCACCTAGCTGACTTAATAGTGGCGACTTCAGGCACACCACCAGATGGAGAGGCAACAGCTTGCATAGACTCTTCTCCATCCTGCAGGTCTAATTTGGCAACACATCTGTTATCTAAATCCCTCCTAGCTGTTTTGCTTCTTGGATCAAGTCCCCTCTGATACCCTGACTCTACAGGTGGTAGGCAGATATGCAAATTGACTTCTGTGGGTATTATTGCAAAGTATTATTACTTTGTCATTGGGGTCTCTGTCCTTGTAAGTGCTAGCTTTCCCTTGGCTATAGGCTCTAGGATGATTGAATTTAAACTATGATGAGGTGTCTTTATCTTCTGTACAGAGATGAAGGCTGTTGAAATGGAAAGATTCTCATTAAATTGCCCTTATTACTAGGTTCTAATAAAATAGTGGTGGAATACAGTCTGTCTATTGTGCCTTCCCATTTTGGTCTTTGATACACACCCAGCAGAGTAAAAGCAATCGCTGTGCCTTTACTCCCATAACACTTGAAATGTGGGAGGTTCAATCTTGTTTTTCTCCTTAGCCTTTGAGAGTTAGTGGGGTAACTAACTTTTCTAATCCAGAAAAATGGGTTACTTCTTATAGTTTTATGGAAATTTAGCTGTAATTCTTAGGTTAGAAACTCAATGAGAGCAAGGGTTGAGGTTATCTTTTAGTAAGTTATTTTGAATTGTGGAACTGAGAGCCATGTATCATTGTATCTCAGATCTTACGGATAGATAGAAAGGAACAAGCATCTTAGGAGTGTTTGTCATTCTCCTGTGCTTCATATGGATTTTCTGCCTTATCTCATTGAATACCCAAATTACGCAGTGAAATGGGGATTAGTATCCCCCCCTTCAGAGGTGACAACATGGAGTCTTGGAGCAGTTCAATTACTTGGCTAGGTTCTACTAGTATGTGAGCAGTTGGAACTTTAAATCTTTCTATTTCAAAAGCTCTTGATTTGATCCTAACGGCTAATAGCACATTTCACTTTGTTTGTTTCTTCCACAGATCTTTATCAGACAAGTAATGTAAACAAACTTGGCCTAAAGCATCGCAAGGGTTCACATATGCTGCTCAAGTAGACCAGAGAGATGTTGGAATTTCCTGTGGAAAGGGAAATTCACCCAACACTGCCCCTCCACTGCTTCGTGCACTGCCCCCGCTGTCTCTCCCCACACACCCCCAACCCGCCCCCAGCCCCTTTGTTCCCTCCAGGTTCTATGGAGGGAAATATCCTTCCATAAGCACTTTTGTGGTTTTCTTGATAGGCTGTTCCCATCCTTTGGGGGCAATGTCTAAGGACAGGGACTACTGCTATGCAGTATTTCCAGCATTGTGTGTTATCTACACCCACTTAGCACTAAGTTTGGAAGGAACTTAGTTTATTTGTTTACTTAATGCTTTTAAATAACTGCATGCTGTAAATAATTCTGATCAAAGCTGAAGATAGGCTACTGTCATCTCATTGCTCTTATCTAGTGGATCTTGATGATATCTGCTTCTTATTAATTTATATAGTGAGGCATTCAGTTGGATGAGAAGTCTGCAACATCAAGACTTATTCCACAATAATATGCTCCTCAAATGTTATGTTAATAGGGTATTCTTTTCAGTCCACATTCAACTCAATTTCCCTTGCCCTCACCATCATCGTCCTTGCCATCAGTACCAAAAGTACTTCTTGAGTGTCTATGTGTGATCATGACACATGTCTACACCATATGAACATTTGCGGGGAGACACTATGGTGTAGTGGAAAGAGAACTGGCTGAGACAGGGGATCGAGTTTTTATTCTAAATGCTTTCCAATTTAGCCAGCTCTGTGTCCCGTAAAATGGGAACAAAGATGCGGTCTTTCTCCTTTTCTTATCTCAAAAGATTAACAATAAAAAAAACTTTGGGGGCACCGGGGTGGCTCAGTTGATTAAGCATCCACCTTCGGTTCAGATCATGAACCCCAAGATCTTGGGATTGAGCCCCACATTGGGCTCCTTGCTCACCAGGAAGCCTGCTTCTCCTTCTCCCTCTGCTTGCTGCTCCCCTGCTTGTGCTCTCCCTCTCTCTCTCTCTCTCTCTCTCGAAAATAAATAAATAAAACCTCTAAAAAATAAATAAACTTTCTATCTGGGGCACCTGGGTGGCTCAGCCATTAAGTGTCTGACTCCTGATTTTGGCTCAGGTCATGATCTCAGGGTCATGAGATCAAGCCCCGCATTGGGCTCCATGCTGGACACGAGGCCTGCTTAAGATTCTCTCCTTTTCCCTCTGTCCCTCGCATGCACTCTCTCTCTCTCTTAAAAAAAACAAATAAACCAAGACCAAAAAAACCACCTTTGTACTCAATGAATGTTAATCTACTTCAGATGACCAAAAAAGAAAAGGAAATGCTAGTTACATCAAAGATTTATTTTTATTGGATCCCTTGACTTTTATGTGCTTTCATAGTTTATTTTAAGATGGTTGTTTTCAAATAATGTGACCTCTGATGGCAGCCCCATGGTGGTGGGGGAATTCAACCCATTCTCATCAGAAGAACTCTATTTGGGATGCCTGGGTGGCTCAGTGGGTTAAGCCTCTGCTTTCGGCTCAGGTCATGATCTCAGGGTCCTGGGATCGAGGCCCACATCAGGCTCTCTTCTCAGCAGGGAGCCTGCATCCCCCCTCTCTCTGCTTGCTTCTCTGCCTACTTGTGATCTCTCTCTCTCTGTCAAATAAATAAATAAAATCTTAAAAAAAAAGAAGAGCTCTATTTTTCTCTTTTTTTTCATAATGAGATTTTTTTAATTAAGACTTTATTTTTTATTTTATTTTTTTTAAAGAACAGTGTAAGGTTCACAGTGAAATTGATGGGAGGTTATAAAGATTTCCCATATACCCCTGACCACCTCCACCCCTCCTCAGGTATCTTCTCACTTTATCAGCATCCTTCACCAGAGTGACATGTGTTAAAACGGATGAACCTACCTGGACACATCATAATCACCCAAAATCCATAGTTTACATTAGGGTTCACTCTTGGTGGTGTACATTCTGTGGCCTTGGACAAATATATAATGACATGCAATCACCATTATATTATCATCCAGAAGAGTGTCATTGTCCCCCAGATCCTCTGTGCTCTGCCTGTTCATCCTTCTCCCTCCTCTTCATAATAAGATTTTTATAGTGGAGTAATGAATAAGTTTGATTGCAAGAGTCAAATAAGAACAAGCTTCTGGTACTCAAGTTTGAAACCACTGATGTTGGATAGGATTCTTGATGACTTTATGCTTAGAACAAACATAACGTGGACAGGAAGATGTCTTTGTCATTGTACAAAAGTTGATGAATCCGGAGTAGAAGGCCAGTCTAAGTATAGAATTAGAATTATAGTGGGAAAGTAACAATTGAGATTCCAAATTTAGTTCTGATTTTGTGTGTTTGGCAGGAGTTGTAAGTGAATAGGCTCTTCTTCTCTGACTTTAGGAGGTGGGGCAAGGAGTGGCTCAGCTAACTAGGAATCAAAATGCCAAGTGATATAGGTCCTAGAAAGAACAATGGTTGGGAAGACAGAAGATATGGGTCTCCTACAGCAATGGCACCCATATGTGGTAATTAGCAAGTCACTTCCCCCATGAAGATGCTCATTTGAGCATTCGCAATAGACTTACTAAGGGATTTTTTTGTTTTTGTTTTTTTTTTCCACAGGTGCTAAGGTCAAAGTAGTGATATCCTGAGCCTGTAAAAATATTCTAATTTCTTATGCTCAGTGTTGCCATTTAGAGGGAGTGCAGGTGGTTAGAGGGAATGGAAAGAGTGGTTCAGGAGGTGCGGGGAGATGAGCGAGGGAAGCATGAGGTTAGAAAAGAGACTTTGCATGATTTTCTTCCTGCTTCTACTCTTTTGTCTTTCCCCAGTAGTCAGATGGATGGTGGGGTTTGGGGGGAGCGCCATTTTTGAGAGTATTCGCTAACTCCATAATCTAGGCATCCCAGTGGCTCCTTCCTTTACTTGATAGATTCTAGTCATCGATGGAAGCCATCTATGGAACCTAGGCCTTCCACAGAGATCACTTTTTTCAGAGGAGAGAAATGGGAGCCCATCCAGCTGATGTTTGGTTTTGCTAACAAAAGGCATTGGAGCTGACCAGTCCACTCGTGGGCAGCCATTTTTGGCAGGAGACTTAAAGACAGCAGTCGTGGAGAGCTTTTTATGAGGATACAGGGCATCCATAGACATAAAAAGCAGAAGAAATGCTTGTTAGTTATGGGGAAGGTGAAAGGCTCAGAAAACTGATTAGCGTAGCAGTGTGGTCAGATGGAAATGAAAGCTCAGAAGCATAATCGTTAATTGGGTGCTTACCTACTAATTTGAGCTTGGATGTCAGCAGCACTGCACTTCATTTCAAACCCAGGGTCAGACTTTAATGCTACATCATAAATTACGTAAAGGCACAACACTAACAATTAGATAATTATGGAGACCCATGCTGTTGCAATTTAACTGGGCAAGTTCAGGGCAAACATGACAGGAATACTGTTTAACTCTCAGACTGCTGGCAGGATTTTTTTTTCCTCAAAGAGACAAATGAAGGTATAAGATGATGTGGTTGGCTGGTTTTCAAAGCCTATGGGTTCAATAATTTCTTTCCAGGAGCTGGGCTTATCAGATGACCCAAATAGACTCCGAAGAAATATTAAAGAAGTGTTAATTATATCTTAGAAAATCCAGTCTTTAAATCCACACCAGCTAAAGCACCTGGGGATGGGCTTGGTTCCAGCTAAACTTGAAGCTGAAGCTTAAAACCAAAGCTAATTTTTGTCATTAGGAGACTTTCTATTGATGAAACATGTGATCTTTCAATCCTGAGTCCCTCATGTTAATATGGGAATGAAAATAGGAGATTTGGGATCCATATTTTATGGTCATTGCATTCATGTTGGTGAACAAGTGGCAGATTCCACTGATGAAGGTGTTTTCATGACCAATGTGAACTGGAAAGGCTGGCTGGTACTTCTGTGCTGTACACCATTCATTGATTCATTGACTTGAGCATCTCTGTGTGCTGGGTATGGGGGATGAGACGTCATTAGATAGGCATTTAAACATCAGTCTGATTTCCTGATGGAGTCAGAAGACGTGTGGAGGGTTGGCCCACATACCTGTAATAAGGATGTTATTTCTGGGAGAGGTTTGTTTTCATTGTCAGAACATGAGCTTGAGAAAGTCAAGAGCCACGCCTTATTTTCTCTCCATTCCCACAGCCCCAGCACAGGGAGAGGGGTTCATCTGAAGAAACAGCCAGGTATAAGAGCTTTGTTGAAGGAATGAATAACTTTCATCCAGAAAAGAAGAAAGGTTTAACTGAAACCTTAGTTTCAGAAACTCATATTGCCTGACAAATGAGATCCCATTTTACTTTCTAAAAATAATTTTGAAAAACTGAATTCTATCATGTAGACTGTTGTCCATTAAATACAGATCTGCTTTGTTTCCTCTTGTTCCCAAAAAGACACCATGTGACCAGCCCTAGTGTGTACAGGTGATGTTACAAAGATCATAGAATCAGGACCATGGAATTTAAGATTGTAGGCTTCATAGGGAGTTCAATATTGAGTCCCTTTGTTTTACCTGTAAGAGAGTGGGTTTTCCCCTGAGATCTTGGGGTATGCAGGCCTAGACCCGGGAGGGATGTGGCTCAGGGCTATAACACAAAGATGGAGGTAGAAGGAGGCTGAAACTAAAAATCTCCCTAAGGCTTGCTAATCCAACATTGAGGACATGCCACAGGGGAAACTGCTCTGTGTGTGTGTGTGTGTGTGTGTGTGTGTGTGTGTGTGTGTATGTACCAACAGAGTTGTCTAATTCCAGAACCGTGCAAGCGTGGGGAAGGTTAGAACCAAGCCTACTCCTAGGGAAGAGAGCTAGCCTACTCCTGGAAGAGAGCTAGACTCTTCCGTCAGATTCCACTTCTTGCTGGTGAGGCATGGGGTTTGGATGGATGTCTTCCATGTGCTCTCTCCAGTCCATAGGGTGCTTGCATCCAGAGAGTTCATTGGCAGCACATGTCAGACTATCACAGAGACTTTGGAATGGACCAGACCAGCACTGGCCAAAGAGAACAAGACTCACTGGTGGTCAGAGCTCTTTCTTGGGCAGGAATGTAGCTAGGGCTGACCTTGTAAACCCAGAGAACGCTTCTCGATTGCTGAGATTTCTCAGGAGGGAGGATTCTGGGGAGGGGAGAAAGACCGTGTTCTCTCAAGCTAGGTGAGGTTTGGTCTGGGGCTCATTAAATTTGAATATTGAAAGAATCCCTTCATTTATACCCCAAGCTACTTAAGTGGGGGTATTCGTTACATGTACACAAGGAAATGGAAGTTTGGAGAGGATAGAGAGAGCAAAGATGTTTCAGACTGTAGAAACGAAATCAAACCATCCCATCAACAAAAGGTGATAATTTTTTGGTATGTGGTACCAAATACACAAATACACAAAATGAGAAAGAACAGAGTTGTACTAAAACAATTCTCTCTCTTTTTTAAAAAGATTGATTTATTTATTTGAGAGAGAATGCATGCAGGGGGAGAGGCAGGGGAAGAGGGAGAAAGAAACTCAAGCAGACTCTGTGCTGAGCACAGAGCCCCACTCGTGGCTTGATCTCAAATACAGAGATCAGACTTGACCTGAAATCAAGAGTTGAATGCTTAACCAACTACCCCACCTGGATGCCCCTCTACTAAAACAATTCTTAGGCAGAAGAAAATGCCATCTTGCAGAATACCATCTCAACATTTACCTTGGCCAAAGTCCTTTTAACTGCATCATAATTTTTGCCTGCCCAAATTCTCCAAATAATGGGCCAAGTCAGGAAACTTACTTCTCTAGCCAATCTTTTTTTTTTTTTTTTAAAGATTTTATTTATTTATTTCACAGAGGGAGAGAGATCACGAGGAGGCAGAGAGGCAGGCAGAGAGAGAGAGGGGGAAGCAGGCTCCCCACTGAGCAGGGAGCCCGATGCGGGCCTCGATCCCAGGACCCTGAGATCATGACCTGAGCCGAAAGCAGAGGCATTAACCCACTGAGCCACCCAGGCGCCCATTCTCTAGCCAATCTTATATAGACATAAATAATACTACACAGAATATTCTCTTAATTCTTAAAAGCCTTAAAAAAAGAAACCAGTGAAGATTAGCAGAGTGGCTTTTTTGAACCATCTAAAAATGACTTGTGAGCAGTCAATGGAGTATGTTTGGGTTTGCTGTGCATTGGTGGTTGCTGTTAGTTAATCAGTCAGAGATGCTGGTTCTCTTTGGGAAGTCAACTCATGGAGGGGTCCCTATAATTCAAAGAAGTCATGTTTTTCTAGAGAAGCACTCTGCAGTACTTGAGTAAATTCACATCTGCTTTATTTTACCTGCCCCAACTCTGTTGCTCGAGTGAGTTTATCATGAACTTAACTAGTTAGATCACAATTAAATAACGAAAAAGAATTATGACTCCTTATTGAGCCCAGGAGAGTTGCAGTTTTCAGAGGAGAACCAAACCACTCTCTCTGATATGGTGGTTTTCCCCGATGGTCAAGGTAACACTCAAGTTAGTTGCTTGTCTTCCCTGGTGTTATTTTGTTACAAATGAGAGCAAAAAGAGAAGAACTAGCAAAAGTAGTAAGATGCGCCTTTTCTCTTCCTTAGGGCACACATCTCTCCTGCCTTCTCTTTTTCTCCTCCCTTATTTCTCTCTTCTTACCCTAGGGAGTGTAGCAATGTGTATGGTTCTGCACTTTGGTTTTGGCAGCCTGTTCTACTTTGGCAAGTTGAGGATTGCCTATTCTTCCTAGCAGAGGCCCAGCATTCCGTTGTGTGGCTGGACCATGGTTTATGAGCCTGTCTTCCAAAGATGGACCTTTAAGAAGATTCTAGTCTTCTGCCTTTGAAAGGATGTCCACAGTCCTCCATCCTCTGCCTCCAGTTGTGACAACCAAAAATGTCTCCAGACATGTTTCTTATGCATGTGCCTTTGAGCATATGTGAGGATAAATGACTGGAAGTGTACATTATTGGATCAAAGGGTACACAAATTTTCAATTTTGGTGGGTATTTCCACGTTACTCTCCAAAGGCTTGGGGGTGATTTTGGAGGCGAGCTAGCTGTGGGATGCTAACCACTCTTTTGAAGATACCTTGAGACAGAACTTGACCAGGTGCGGTTTGTTCAGACACAAAAGAGAAACTCTAGATAAGAGACTGTAGGAGGAAGGAGTCCAGAGGAGACTGAAATTCTGTCTTTCAGGTAGAAGAGCAGGGTGGGGGTAGGGAAAGTGTTGACTGGTCCTATAGGACCCAGTGGCATAGGAATTGACAAACAGATGGGACACATGAAGGCTCAGTGTAAATAAATACTTTCTAAAAGTACTTGGCAAATGTGGATCTGTGTCTCAAAGGAAGTGAGACTGCTTTTACTAGATGTGTCTGAGTCAAAGCAGGTTGTCTTTGGCTGTGAGTGTTTATGTGTATGTCTGGGTATGTTTGTGTTTATATGTATATTTATCTTTGTTTGTTTATATGTGTTTGTGCATGTGTGCATGTCAGTGCGTGTGCTTATATGTGCATGTGTGTTTGCATGCATGTATTTTTGTATGTTTTGTGTGTTCATGTGTGTATTCATGTGTACATGTGTGCTCACACATGCTCAAGAAAGTTGTGTAGAGGGGATGTGGGCATCAGAGGAGATGTAGTAGATGACTCTAAAGCCCTGTTTAAGTGTCTGAGACACTGATTTAATGAACAAGTTAAAGTACAGGAAATTATAATTTGCTTAAGATACAAATATTTGTTTGACTGAGTTGTCCAAATCTAAATACCCCTCAGAGACCAACTTTATTATAACATTCTGTTCATTATTTCAGCGAGCGTGTATTGAGTGAGTCAGTGCCTTAACGCAAGAGATAGGAGATAGAGTGGACAGACAGGTCCTGCCCAAGGGGAGCATACATCAGGCTCAATGGATGAGCAAGGGAGGGGATCAAGGCATAAAGTGAAGGCAAGGGATGGTAAAAAAGCACATGCCATGGGAGGCACAGGCCACACCCAGGGTAGGAGATTGTGTTAGACTGAAATCAGAAGGTCGGGTAAGAGTTCATTTCATACAGGTGAACTCCTTGGTGGATGTGGACGGAGACTTTCAGCCAGAGGCCCAGAAGTTCAAGGAACTTAAAGATCTAAGTATGGACATTTGAAGCATGGAGACTTCAGGGAAGGTAGGTGAGAGCAATTACAGAGGAGGCTGAGAAGTCAGGCTGGGGACAGACAGAGGGTGAAGGACCTTGGGGACTTGCAGCAGCAATGCTATTTGAAGGGTTTTGAGCAGGAGAGTTAATGTTAAGATGTGTGTTTTATGGAGCTCACTGTGGCACCTTTAAAGATGTTTTAGGGCAAGATATCTCAGTGTCAGTACTGTTGACATTTTGGACTCTTGATTTCTCACTCTGGGGCTGTCCATTGCCTTGCAGGATGTTTGGTGGCATCCCTGGTCTCTGCCCACTAGCAGTCAGTAGCACCAGCCTCTGCCTCCAGTTGTGACATCAGAAATGTCAGAAATGTCTCCAGACACCATTAAATGTCTCTGGGTCCGTGTGTGTGTGTGTGTGTGTGTGTGTGTGTGTGTGTGTGTGTGTGATGGGGAAGGGGGAAATTGCATCTGTTGAGAATCCTTGTTTTAGGAAAGGATGTCACACGATGACCTGAACTGGATGGATGGTAATGGCAGACATGTGGGTCAGAAGGTTGTACAGGCACAGTGAGCAGATATTGGGCACAGGTTGACTGTGGAGACAGAGGGAGAACTGAGAGATGAAGGTCAGGTTTGGGGATTTGGCAAATGCCTAAAGTGTTGGGTGGCGTGATTTCTGAGTGGGGGACATAAGAATCATTTTCCAGAGGACATGGAATTCCATTCCATTTTGGAAATGCTGTGTTTAAGGTTCCCTGGGGGACATCCAAATAGAGATCCAGTGGAACTGAGTCAAGGGGTCTGAGTTGGGGGATGGCTGTGCTATGGCCGGCGATTGGGAGAATTCTCTTGGCCCCACTAACACCCCAGAGGAAGTGTGCATCTCAGATGCTCAAGCATTCATGGTGCTTGCTGGGAGCCCTGTGCAGGAATATGTGGCCAATCACAGCTGCTCAGAGTTCCTGGGCCACTCACCAAACCATCACACTGGAAAAAGATCCACATGGCTTCCCGCCTAAGGAGGGCTGGCCCTGTAAGGTTGCCCTTTCCTGCTGCAGGCGGCTGAAGGGCTTCATAAGTGATGGCTGAATGGCCGAAGCTATTACTCTAACTGTAATTTGTAATGGCTCTCTAACGCTTTAGAGAGAGCCAGAGTTCGCTGGGATGAAAGGTGACTTTTAGAAGTCAGTAATTATACTTCCCAGTGAAAATGTGTCTTTGGCACGGTGTGTAACTATAGTATGCAGGGCACCCAAGAATTCACTCCTGGGAAGGGCTTATATTAATCATAGTTTCAATGCCCAGAGAACATGTTCTCAGTACTTAACCATCCTCTTCCCCCCTCCTTAAAATGTGGGCCTTGTAATCAAAAGAAAGACACACCCTTCACTATAGCAGGGCTGCTGTACTAAATAAAAAATTATAGTTATTATACACGGACTTCATACCGAGCAGGGTCAAGTAATAACACATCTGGTAACCTCCATTAAAGGACTGAGTTATGTTCAGCTTGTGTTTTAATTAGCCTGTGATAAACAAAGAATCAAAGGCCATTCTGCTCTGGTGGTTTTTATATTTACGACTGCCTTCACCTGCACTTAGATACAGGTTTATGAAGTGTAAAAAAGCGAAGAGTTCTAGTCCCACTGTCTAGACCATTTAGTGTAATAGATCAGTTAGGAGGCCATGTTTCTGAGCCGGCCAGATGTTTACAATGGCCAGCTGCTCGGTTGACTGCAACGTTAGGGACAAGCACAGCCTCACCTCCCAGGGATGGATCTGGTTGGTAGCAGCGCTTCCAGATTGCTCACATCCCTTTGCAGTTTTTGCACATGTATCAGAACCACGGGGTCCAGAGAAAGAATCTGGTATCTTCTGAGCTGAGACCCAAGTCTTTCTGGATGGTGAGAAAAAGTTACAGGATCCAGCGAGCAAACCATTTTATAGGGGAGGAAGTCTAGCCAAGAAAGGGAGCTGCCCTGACCCACCTCGCCAACCTCCCAGCTGAGATAAATACTGAGGCTGGTTTATGTGAAAGACTCTAAAAAATGTTCCTATAAACTCTTCTTCTGAACTTTAATGATCCCTCGGGGATGTTTCGTCTCTGTAATTCTCATGTCAAAGATTAGTTTAAGTACTGTTCTGTTGAGGTTATCTGATCGTTTCCCTGGTTGGGCCTGTTCCATTGGCCTAGAATAAGCATTCTCGAGGGAACCTGCTCCTTTCTGCCCCCTTGGAAAGCTCACCACCACCTTCCTGTCTCTCTGTCTCTTGGGGGATTCTGTGTCAACTCCCAGGATAGGGGCTCGACTCACAGATTTAGCGCCCCTTCTTAATATTTTCTTCCTTCCTTTCAATCACTTAAAAAAACAACAACAAAAACCACTTTACATTTTGAAGCATGATATGCATGCAGAAAAATGCAAAAATATGCAAGTGAGCATGCTTCATAACCCCCACCTAGGTCTAGAAGTAGACTATCAGCAGCATCGCAGAAACTCCCTGGGGTCTCCCCGCACAATGACTTTCCTTTCTCATTCCCAAAAGGAATTCTTCTGACCTCTGGGTATATTAGTTTTGCCTCTCTTTGAAGTTGATGAAAGTAGACTTAAACAGAACGTACTCTTTTGTGTCTGACTTCTTTTATTCAACATTTGTGAGGTTTATTGCTGTTGCATATAGCTGTAGTTCTACTTAAAAGTGGTTATGTAGCATTCCTTTGTATGCCTGTATGTTCTGATTTATTTGTTCATTTTACTGTTAATGGTAATTTGTCCAGTTTGGGCCCATTATGGATAAAGAAGTGGACATTTTGTAAGTGTCATTTTTCGCATCTGTCATGCACAAGCATTTCTCTTAAACCTGTCCAGCCAACTTGTGATTTCACCTCCGACAAATCAGTTTCATACGATCTGTTTCCTTCTCTTTGAAGGCTGTTAATGAAGTCAGCCTTGAGAGACCCTCTCTTCATTGTCTCACCCCACCATTTGTAGAATGTTTTAAGTAAGCTTGTCACCGGCAATCTCCCTGTTCTTTCTCTATGTGAGCATATGTTTGCAAGACACTCCTTGACATTTGGGGAGCCACACCAAGTTCTTCCTTCAGACCGGTAGTTCTGATAGTGGGTCTTTGAGATCTGCAGTATCGACATCACCTGAGCACCTGTTAGAAATGCACATTGTCAGGTGTCTCCTTGGACCTCCAGAATCAGAGACCAGGTTTGGAGGCTGGCACTCTATGCCTTAAGCCCTCCAAAGATTTCTGATACCCACTCAAGAACCACTGTTCTAGACTGTCCTTTGCCATCACATTCCCCAGCTTCTACATGGGAAGAGCCACTTGGTAGGAAATTCTTTCATTTATTTATCACCTATGCATTCAACTGCAACTTGTTGGGTACCTGCTGTGTCCTGGGTGATGCTGTGCTAAAATATGAAGATGTATTAGAATGCTCCTTGCTCTTAGGAAGCTCAAGGTCTACAAATGGATATAAGGCAGTACGATAGATATGCAGAGATGTGGGGCAGTCAGGGAATGTTCCGCTCAGGAGGGAAGTCTTAGACTTAAATAAGTGTTGACCTAAAGTATTCAATGGCATGTCCCCTAAGCGAAAACCAATTAATACTGGTAAATTGGTGGTAGCCCCAAAGATATGGAAGTGCACAGTGTTTTCACTTATGAAATCCAGGTGATTGGGAAAAGTAGGCAGCCATTAAATACACGTGGAATTTCTGACTGAATGGCTAGCTTTCTCTGTGTGTTTTTTTTTATCCCATTTTTCATTCATTTCGACATGCATTTATTGAATACCTGCTTTGTGATAGGAACTCTGCTCTATGCTGAGGTGAGTAGAAATGGACCCAATAAGGACAACAGACATAGACACAATGTCTACATTTCTAGGGACTGGTAGTGGTTGAGTCTGCTAATGCGAAGTGTTTGAGTGGTGGAGGGAAGTGGTAGTGTTTACTTCAGTCTTGGGTGGTTCCCAGTGAGCAGTTTCAACCCTTCTGATTGGTCAGGTCTGTCAAAATGTCTGAGGCTAGACCAGGTCCGTCGTTTGACCTTCTTGTATGGAGAAGTGGATCCACTCAGTTCTTCAAGGTGTATTATAAGATTTACAGGTTCTTCGGATGGTAGGACAAACACACCGACATTCACATAGATGGAAGGGGCAACTCTTTCCTACACAGAATTCAGAATGAGAGAAGGCTGCCAGGCAGGGCCACCCAGGAGCTTGCATCGGGGCACAGGCCAGTAGCAAGATGGAGCTATTGGACTTGCTTATGTATGTGAGCGGGGTGGGGCTAGCTGTGTTTCACATGCTCCTTGTAGATGAGCTCATTTGAATAATTCTGTGGGCCCCAGGGTATAGTGGCTGCTGCTGGCTGTCTGGTTCCTGGCCCTGGGGTGAGGAGGGCAGGGGCATGGTGGCCCTGGGCAGGGAGGGCCCTATCAGGCAAGTGGTGGGGGTGTGGATTCAATCAGCTTCTCGAGGGCCACTTCTCCAGCCACCATCTAGCCAGAGGCTGGAAACTGAGTCAAGACAGCATTGGAAGAAAAAATATGATAGTTACCCAAGGAAGGTTTGTAGAATGACCAAACCCTGTTTTGTGGCCATAAAACACTGGCACAGTTTGGGCGTCGCTGTCCCCTTCTCTCTGTCCCAAACATTTCCATCTCTGTCGTGGGACAGTTTGTGGTTTTCACATGGCAGTAGAATTAGGAATTCTGCAACAGCATAAGCGAGCTTCTGTTTTCATGTACCTTGCCTGTAACATTTGTTGCCTGGGGAGGGCAGTGGATATATTAAAAATAAGCCCACGTGGGGCTTCAGGTTGAAGTTATCTGCGACGGAAGATCATCCCCAAAACGGGGGTGGCCGAACACTCCTTACCTGTGTTGTCAAAAATCAGCCCAGACGTAGAAGAGGTGCCTGGGGTTCTATCCCAGAGCCTCGACACGGGGCTTGCAGGCCCTTTCTGGAGAGGAGACAGTAGAGCTGAGTAAGCACTTTAGCTGTCGGGAGGATTCCAGTTTACGTTGTCGTTCCGGTGTCCTCGCTGGTTGTGCCTGCGGATGGACCCACATGGGGCCGGGTACTGGGCTAGACACTTGGGAGGACCAGTTAGTCTGCCCAAACTTCCAGATCTGATCCACCTGAGCCTCCAGATGACCTGTTTTTGCAGTAAATCTCCTGTCCTGCTGAAAATGCCCGAGATGCAGATGCAGGTGGGAAGTTCATTAAGAGACCAAAGCGCATCTCTATTTAAAGCACCGGTGTTCCCGGGTGACAAAGGCAAAGCGGCGGTATGTTAGTCTTGGTGGATTTGCTGTCTGAAAGCCCAAACATTTCCATCCTATCATATAATCCTGATGCTAGAATTCATTGTTTATTTTCAAAAACTTCAACCTGCTCCTCGTTAAAACACACACACACACACACACACACACACACACACACACACACACACACACACACAACAAAACCTTGCCACTGTGCTTATTTTAGCAAGTTTCTTTTTTAAAAAGATAAAAATCGATACTCTCCCTTGCACAGCTGATGCCCTGGGGAATGAACTACAGGAATCATTGTTAAATTGCTGCTAGTCTGTCTGCGTGATAGAAAAGGTCAGTGTTTTTCTAGAAAGAAAGCCCTTTGCTTTCCTCTTGGGAGACAAGAGAATGCAGCAGTGGTAAATTACTGGATTTTGTGCCCAAGTGATTGCCAGGAATAATGCTACTCCTTGAATGGAGAGACCCCTCCTCTGCTACATTTCTTTCTTCTCACTTCTCATACCGGCAACTTAGAAAGGGCTGCCTTTGGACCGTGTCACTTGCTTATCCCTGCTGCACTGCCCCACCCCCTCAACTCAGTAACGCAGGAGGTGAGTTCTAGAGGTTGACTCTCAAGAGTTTAGATCTGAAACGCTACCATATCAGCCAGGATACTCGGGGTTTCACTGAGGCATTAAAGAACCTCAGTCTCAGTTACTTAAAACCACCAGAGTTTAATTCTGCTCACACTATGTGTCCATGGCGGGCCAGTAGGGGACTCTGCTCTTTGGAATTATTGAGACCCAAGCTGAAAGAGACCCCTTCCCAACACTTGCCTTCAGGACCACTCAAGTGAGAGAGGTAGAGCAAGGTGAGTTGTGCCCCACTCTTAAGCTTTGCTTTAAGAGACACATGCAGTTCTGTTCCACTGGCCCAGACAAGGCATTTGACATAACTACCTTCCAGATGCCCAGAAAGAGAAAAGGATTAGAATGTTTGTGAATAGTCCTAATGACCACTGGGGTCATCAGTCCAACAAATCGGAAAGTTGGAAAGGATCTGAGAGGCCATCTCCTCCGGACTTCTTCCTAAGGGAGATCTTTTCTGTAATTCATTGTCGCCCTCCCCATGAGCAGCTGGGGCAGAAGCATTTCCGGTGAGTGGGATCTCATTACTTCTCAAGGAGGCCATCATGCCTTTGGGGCAGCCCTTGTCTTAGTAAGGCCACTAGCGCTAGAGTATCTGGAGCTTAGTTTCATCCTCTGTGACCTTGACTATGCAGCCCACCATGCTGAGTCTCTGTTTTCCCTTCCGTAAAATGGGAATAATATTACCTTTATTCAGAGTTGAATTGAGGATCAAATGAAATGAAATAAGGTCTGTAGGGTTCCTGTATGGTTGGCACACACTCTGCAATAGACAAAGGCTTGTTCCTTTCCTCTTACTCTTACAGAGCTGCTGGGGGATCTAATATGAACATATATATAAAAGTGCTCTGCTAATTGTAGGTAGTTAAAGTGAAAAAGTCAAGTGACTGTAAGCCCAATTTGAAAATATTCCAATAATTGAGCAGAATGGCTATGGAAAGTCTTGGCAGGCCAGTGGCCTACATGAATATTTATAAATTGTTCTATAACATCAGACATGGATTTTTCCCCCTCTACTTCCAGTCCTTTACCTGGAATGCATCTCTGTCCCCATCTTTTACTCTGAATCATTCTTCTTGTCTGTTTCTCTCCAGTGTTTACTGCCCAAGTGGCCCTGTATTTACCTAGATCTTAGGATTTATCACATGACATTGCCCGCAACTTTAAGGACCAGAGGACTATCTTTGTGTCCACCCTTGATTTTTTAAATAAATGAATGGATAACATATACAAGGTATCTGTTATACTCTCCAGAACTTAGTGAGTCCTCAACACGTGATCACTCTTCTCCCTTCTCCTTGGGTAATCTTGGAGGTCAAGTGGACCTCCACTTCTCACTGTTTAAGCTCAATATGCTAAATGAAATTCAGAAACATGTTGCTTGTCAATGCCCTTCATAAAATATTACCATCATTTCGGACAAATGGCTCAGAGGACATCTGGCTATTCCCTGTGAGTTATGATGGTCTAGCAAAGCAATGGCTATTTGAGGAATGGCTAAAGGCATTCAAGAACAGTGGGTAAGCAGAAACTACAGTGGGGTCAAGAGAATGCCACAGAGGAAGGGGGCAAACAGCTTTCTGATTTTTAAAAAACTATTTAAGTTGATTTAAATAGGGCTTCCCTCCAGAGGTACTTCGTTGAATGAATGCGAACGTTTACAACTTTGCTAATTAATTGGACGATGAGTGTGGAGAGCAACTCTGAAAAATTGTCTCTTTGAAGAAAACAGAGGAAATACACCATATTGTCAGCACTGGGCAATGCCTTATGCATTGTTTGATCTGACCCTCTACTTTTCACATGAGAGGACTGGGGTCCAGAGAGGTCACAACAATTCAAATCGAGTAATAATGATTTAGACGTCCATTCAGATTCTCTCAGTCCTTAGTGTTTGTTCTGAAGCTGGATGAAGACCCTGGGGCCGGTGTTGGAGTGTACTGAACAGTAACTTCCACCGTGGCTAACGTTGCACTGGTCAAACTTCCACCCATCTGGTCATCGGTTCTGGAAGAGGGCCTCCAGAAATCCTCCCCTGGAGAGACAGTGGTACATAAGAGACAACAGCCTCCCGAAATTACCTCTGGACCTTCTAGCTTGCCTTTGTGATCTGTGTTAGCTCCGACTGCCTTGTTTCATTTAGGTTTTAGAAACATCTCAGATCTGGGATTTTGATCAAGGGCACAATGTGCCAAATACTCTTAATTGTAGGCCTAGGTGGTTTCAGGAGGAAGGGAAAAATTCATGCTGAGTGTTCTTTTTTAAAAAGATTTTACTTATTTATTTGACAGAGAGATAGAGAGCACAAGTAGGCAGAGCGGCAGGCAGAGGGAGAGGGAGAAGCAGACTCCCTGCTGAGCAGGGAGCCTGATGCGGGACTCGATTCCAGGATCCTGACATCATGACCTGAGCCGAAGGCAGTGGCTTAACCGATTGAGCCACCCAGGTGCCCCATGCTGAGCATTCTTTTGTGAAACCGATGCCATTAAAAATTGATTGTATTTGACATGGAAATGATCACAATCGGGGCTGATCGTCTCACCAACAGAGGGGATTTTCCCCTCTGTGGTCCATTTTCTTTTTTCCTTCTTTTCTTTTTCTTTTCGTTTCTCTACTGGCCCTAGGAAAGGACCCCTTCTTTGTGGGAGTTTGCCATTGGTTCCAGTAAGAGCCTTTCTGACTTCTCTTACCCGCCAACTAGTGGGAATGTCTTACTCCCCGAACCCACAGGACATTTTATCCATGTTCCCTGGGGAAGCCTGTCACTCTTTATTTTGCACAACAGGGGATCGGGTCCCCTGCATTTCCCATTGTAGAGTATGAACCCCTCAAAGGCGGGTCTCTGATTTACCCTTGAATCCCCTATAGTCCAGGGTATCCCCTTAGCAGTGGCTTAAAAAAAGTGTGTCTGGAAAGCATTTAGTCATGTAGTATTGTTCAGTTGCCCAAAATAAATCGGTGGGCTGAGCTGAAGCCCACACACATCTCAGCTCGCAGCCTCCACTGCAGGGAGACCAGGGGCATGTGTGCTTTGGAGACATTCTGAGTCTTTCCTAGGACTCTAGACCTTTCTATGGCATTTCAATTAATACAGCTGTGGCTCAATCAAACCTGTCTGGTGTGTGGCAAGGCGTACAGTAAGGACTCAGCACATGTGGGCCAAGTGACTAACTTACTGGATAAAATATACAGGAAACCAGTGTCTCAAAGTGTATCTATGAGCTACAGCAAAACCAAGTTTAATCAGGCCACATTACAAACTGCCAAGACTCTGGATTCAAACCAGTGGTATGGCGGTAAGCATTTAATAAACTGTCTGGTGGGGGGGCGGTTATGGAAAAACCCTGATTTATAGCATTTTCTGAATGCTGTGGTGTGAATCTTCTCTCCATGGCTGATTTCAAGCTTCTGATGTGGTCACTGGCTTTAGGGTTGAGAGAAGATGCACCTGCTGGTCTCCTCCAGCATGCCCTTGACTCATCTGTTTCCTTTTCAGGATCGTAGGTCCAACCAATAGTGATGCCGCAATGGTACTAGCCCAGGTTGGGTACAGTCTGGGGATTCTGATGGCCTAGTTTTCTGTGTCTCCATCAGGCCATCCTTCTGGAGGATTAGGCTGGTGTTTCCAGGTTCATGACCTTCCCAGCATGAAAGATGCACAGAGCATTTCTTTCGGTCGTGTTTAATTCTGTGTCTCTTGCCCAGACACAGCCAAGAGAGTGCCCTGGACCTCCGAATTAACAGCTAAACACTTGACAATGAAAGCCGCCTCCATTCTGAGTTCAAACAGCTGCTTGAAATGCATAGGGAAAAAAATCGGTTGCACCCGCTTTTTGATATTATGCAGAAAGCCAACAGTAGCTTTATTGGATTTGAATAGATATGCTTCTAAAAACCAGGTTAGGTCCAACAGGTCTGGGTATGTGAAGGCAACAATACGGGTATCATTAACACCACGGAAATCCCTACTGACAGTGGCTGCTTGTGTTCATTTGCTTCATGAGCACTACCCGCATGAGCAAAATGCATAGGAGTATTAAATAAGAAACAGGAAACAGACCAGGATTCAAGACAGCATTGTGACCTTTGGCCTCCTTTGGCCTCAGTGTGCTCATCTATGAAGTGGGAACCCCCATTATCATCATCATCATCACCATCATCATCATCTCTATCTCCCAGGGCAGTTCCAAGGCTTACAAGTCACTGAGCACATAGGAAGTTCCCCAGGGCTGAATTGGTGAGGCCTAAGGATCCCGGATGACTTAGTAACAGTAGAAGCCTTGTGATTCTTTCCTGGTTAGTCCTACTTTAGTACTTCATCTTTATGCTGAACATTCATGTTTGTGAAGGAGACTATATTATTTGAGTTGATGCATACAATAATCCTGTCCCTGATAGATCACAACCAGTGAACCAAGGTGCTCCCACATAGTGTTAAATGATGAAGCTAGGATTCCTCATTCAAAGAGCTTTCTGCTGCCCCTCTTCACGTCCAGGACTGACCTCTGCTGAGGGGAGGGTAGGAATTGTCACAGAACAGAGACTGTTTGGGTGTTATAAACTGATGAATTATTAAACTCTACGTCTGAAACTAATGATGTACTATATGTCAGCTAGTCGAATCAAAAAAACAAAACAACAACAACAACAACGACAACAACAAAACAGAGACTGGTTGGACCAAAGTCTTCTAGGGACCAAAGCAACAGCTTTTCAAGGAAGGTACCATGCTCTTCAGACTTGGATTGTCATCTGAAGATGATTGCAAGGTAGAACAAATACAAGGGTAATTGCCTCAAGTACAAAGGTCAATCGATAGTTATCAGTGGTGGTTGAGAATCAGTTATAACTAAGTTACTCCTTCCTTGAATTAGCCTTTTCTTCCAATTTTCTCACATTGTGCACAACGTACAATTTTATCACTGTATTTTTTAATCCTATATGGCAAAGTTCGTATTGATATCTCCTGACCCAGAGGAAAAATTAGATCGACTAGAAACCTAATCCAAAGGCAACTCAAGCTGCACATAGTGGCTTCCATCCAAAAAGTACATCCGGAAAGGGGTAAAAATGACTTTACACTGTAGAAACCTGACCAACACTACCTCGAGGTCAACAGTGATAGGTCATGTTGATATAGTATATAACCTTGATACGGTGTAATGAGAATGGCACTTTGCTTCTGTGGTCTTCCTTTCCTAAATTCATAACTTTAGTTTAATCATGAGGAAAACAGGAAAATCACAGTTCAGGGATGTTCTACATCTCAGGGTCAGTATTTTTCAACAATACCCAAGTCATTGGAAACAAGGAAAGTCTGAGATATTGTCATAGCCGAAAGGAACCTAAGGAGACATGATGACTGAATGTAATGAGATATTCTTGATGTGATCCAAGAACAGAAAATGAACAGTGAAAAGTAAGGAAATTGGAATAAAGCATGGACTTTAGTTAATAATGTATCAATATTAGTTCATTAATTGTGACCTGTGTGCATATTAATGGAGGATATTAGCAGTATGAGAAACTTGGTATGGGTATTTGGGACTCTTTGTATACTTGGCAAATTTTCTATAAATCTCAAGTTATTCTAAATTTAAAAAAATCACAAAAGTTAGGCAACTCAGCCTAGAGGCTTGCTTTACTTATTTATTCATTTATTTTTGAGAATAAAATGAAAAGTTATAATTATGAATATAAAACTCTTCAAGGAATGAGGAGTATGAATATAATTCTTGCTTATATACTATTGACATTCAGAGGAAGAGATGGGGGTGTGGAAGAAGCAGGAAAATGAAGAGATACTGAGAGAGATGGAGACCAAATCAGGAGCACAGGGGAACAGGGCAGAAAGAAGGACCTGGTCATAGACTGAGAATCCCTCCAGAAACAGAACAGAAACTCAGATAGCAAATCCCGGCCCACCTAAACAAGAGAAACCTACAAAACTATGGTTGAGACTTGGAGACAATGTTTCCAACTTGTGCCTACTCTATGAGTCTTGTTCAAATACAGGTACATCCCTTGTCTTTTTATCGTTGTAGTGGAAAGCCTTACTGTCCATGAAGCTGAGTGGTGTTGGTCCCAGGAGTCAGCAGTTCCCTTTTTCTGCATCCCATAAGCCCTTTCAAAATAACACTTTATCAATCTAATAGAATTTGAATACACAGGACTCGCCGCAACATTGTAACAAAAAGAATAATACACTGGAAATTTAGTTGCCACCCACCTAACAAAATTTATGGGAAATAGACAGGAGCATTCTAATGCCATAAAAAATAGCCTGCTTAAAACCTAAGCATAAGCACATAGCATTTTAAAGTTGGAAGGCCCTTAACCATAATATTGAGCTGAGTCTTGATGGTGTCAGGAACATATGCTAAACTTGAATACCATGTTCCTGAATTTTGTGGTGCTTCTGAGCTCCACTCACCTTTCATTTGGGAGCAAAATACTGTACCGTTCATTGTCTGCCTGGGCCTCAGTGTGACTGCAGAGAGCTAGCAAACGACAAAAATGCCAACAGAATTGCATTTGAATCTGTATTTCGAGGCAGTGGTTTTATCCATCTATCTATCTACCTATCTATCATCTATCATATTGTACCTAAATGGGTTTAACTTAAAAAAAACTTTTCTTTATTTGAGTAGAGTTGACACACAATGTTATATGAGTTTCAGGTGTACGACATAGTGATCCAACATCTCGGGTGGTTATGCTCACTAAACAACACCATTATACCATTGAGTGTACTCCCTATGGTGGGCTTTTTATTCCCATGACGTCCTCATTCTATAACTGGAGGTCTGTATCTCCCACTCCCTTCCATCCATTTGGCCCATCCTCCCAACCCTCCCTTCCTCTGGCATCCTTCAGTGTGTTCTCTGTATTATGGGTCTGTTTCTATTGCTTCATTTTTTTATTCATATATTTTGTTTTTAGATTCCACATATAAGTGCAATACAGTGGTTTTACATATTAATCATCAGACATGACTCTTCCTAATCTGTGATGCATGCTCTCAAAATATTTTGTATTTGAATACTTCTTTTCGTGCATTGTTTTTAGTTTACCAGAGTCTCTAATTCCTTTTCTTTTTTTCTTACTGATAAAATAGACATATTTCCCTTCTGTCATATTTCTATTGAATTTCAGCTGTTGAATCATATTGTTGAAAGGGAATCACTTTGATTTTCTTACGTTTTTCTAAGCAGGGTATGACTTCCTTTCTTTTTGGATCCATTTCCAGCTTGTTACACAGCCTGGGTGCCAGGGTTCATTTTATTTTATCCTAAGTTAGTTCCCTTATTTATTAGATTTTATTTTTTATTTCATCTTCCGCCCATTTTCCTGGAATATATTTTCAGTAATTTTTAAGGATTTATTTATTTATTTATTATTTTTAATGTCTTAAAAATAGCCTCCATGTCACCCATTCCTGACAGTTTGGATGGATGTCAAAGTTAAGGTTTAAAGTAATTTTCTTTTGGGGCACTTGGGTGGCTTAGTTGTTTGAATGTCTGACTCTTGACTTCAGCTCAGGTCATGGTCTCAGGGTCCTGGGATTGAGCCCCGTGTGGGGCTCCCTGCTCAGCAGGGAGGATTCTCTCTCTCCCTCTCTCTCTGCCCCTCCCCCTGCATTCTCTCTCTCTCTCAGATAAATAAATAAATCCTTAAAAAATAAAATAATTTCCTCTCATAACTCTTAGGGCATCTCTCCCTTATTTCCCAGCAGCTAATATTTCTGATGATAAGTCTGTTGCCAATCTGATTTTTGTTTCTTTGTAAATTATTTTTTTCATTTCTCTAATAGCTTTAAAGACAGTTTCTTTGTCCTGGCATTCTGAGGTTTCTTTACAGTCTTCCATTTGTCCTCCTTAGCATTCAGTGGAATCTTTCAATCAGAAAGTTGGTGGTGGTGGTGGTGGTTGTTAATTTTTAATTGTTTTGATTATTTTTCTCCTCTTCATTAAAAAAAGGTGTCTATTAAATTTCATGGATTTATCTTCTGTGATGCTTATTTTCTTTTATATTTTCCTTTTCTTTGTCTTTTTGAGTAATTTTATAGACATTTCTTTGAGTTTATATTCCAGTCCTTTTTTGTTTTGTTTTGTTAAATTCACACATGATATTTTTAATTTGCAAGAACTCACTTAATCCTGAAATGTTTCTGCTTTTGTTTTATGGATCAACAAATTAGGACATTTCCCCGCCTCCTCCGCCCCCCGGGATACTGACAGCTGTCTTCTATTTCTTGACATTATCTTTCCCCTCGGCTAAAAGTTATATTTGTTCATCTTGGATTTTCTCTCTCATGCTACTTGTTTTCTTCAAATAGCCAGTGATTCTTGGTTGTCTGTTCATATCGATGAATGAAAAATACGGTAAGTGGAGCCAGCTGGTCAACCTTGCCGAGGCTATCGATCACTTCTGTTTCTGTACACAGGCCACTGTGAACAAAGACCCTTCGGGCTCGTGGGCTGGGAGCAGGCAGGCTGACACCACCCTCCACCACCCTCCACCGTGCACCCTCCAGACTACAATACGGGGCTTTCCAATGGAGATGCATCCCCACTTTATGAGCCCTTATTCCCTCCTGGCTATGCAGTCTTTGGCCATTAGAGTGTAGTCCCCTAGTTTTAGCCTAGAGCTATTGAATGTTGCTTCCAGCAACCTTATAATTGAGCAAGAGAGTCCCAGTGTTTGAGGGAGGCCATCGATCCACCAACCCCTTTCCATGCCCCCTTTTCCTTCTGCTCCTTGAGTTTCTTCGTCTCAAGAAAACTGGCTCGGACCTCTCCTCCCATCATCTTCTATGCTTCCTGTGACAGACGGCACCTTCCACTGTAATTTTTCTTAACCAATATCTGCTTTAACCAATCTAGCTTTTGTCTTCTGAATCTTCTTAAAAGTTTATATTTTGCTGATTGCCATACCATTCCATTCTTACTTTTCTTTTTAAATATAGTCCTGGATTTATTTCCTTTCATACATCAATACTGTATTTTCAATGGGAGTTTTTGAGGAAGTGAATGTAATGCATGTACTCAGTCCACCATCTGGAACCAGTAACCCATACAATTCATTCTTAGTAGTAGAGTTAGGACTGAAGCATTTGACTGCCCTGGGCCTATGACTAAGAAAAAGGGGAGATGGGTTCATTGAATACTTTGATCAAGAGAAAATTCTCATTGCCTACTGGTTCAAAGAGTAGGTTTAACTGCAGGTCCACCACTCCCTGAGCTTTTCTTAAAGGCTCTCTCTGTCCTTTCCTCATGCATAGAGTCAAGGATAATACCAGTACCTCATTCAAGGGGTGGTATGAGCATTGAAAGACAGCCCCGTGCCTGACACAAAGTTTAATAAATCTTCTCGTCATGGTAAGCCTCTTCTCTGATGGGAGACTGCAGTATTTTTGCTGAAAATGTGCAAGGGTTAAGTCCGATACAATTGTCCATATCTACATTTCCATGAATAATCACACACGTCTGATCTGGAAAAAAAATGACATAATAGGTGACAAACCATAGGTGTTAAGCAAGGACAAGGCTGGAAGAGACCTCTGAGCCTATCAAATGCAACCAGGTCATGTCATCAATGACAAAAACATGGCCTAAAAGGTAGGAGTCGGTGACCACGTGGCAGAGCCCTCATCCACATCCGGGTCTCCTGATTCTCCATGAGAAGCATTGTTCAGGTATTCTCATTAACCATGTCAACTGAAAGATACTTCTATTATTTCTGAATTATGGAGCCAAAGCTGAGGCATAGTGAGGTTGAAGGCAGTGGAGAAGCAGCTCATGTGGGGCTGGGTCCCCAAGTCAGCTCCATACAGGCAAGTCACCCTGACATTCCTGCAAGGAATTGCTGCATTGGAGACCAACACATGCAACTGTCCATAAGTCCAACACAACCTATTTCCCTCTTGCCTTGGATTAAACCATTATTTCTTCAACTGAATATCAGTTAAAGCAGTTGGCCTGCAATCAGCAGGGCAGGATATATGAAAACACTGAAGAACCTCCTGGATTGGAGAGGAACTTGATATCTGAATTGGGGATGGTGAGCGCTGTGGTCTGTCTGCCTCTTCCTCTGGGACAATCACTTACTGACTCTACCCCAGTGGATGGAGTCCCCTCCCATCTGTAAATTCTCTCTTTCCCTTTCACAGCAGATTCCTGCGGTTGAACTTGTTCAGCTAACACAGGACACAACCCTACTGTAATTTGGCTAAATCACACAGGTGTTGGGTGGGAGAGTTGGGTATGTGTACCCCTCCTCCAAGGCCAAGCCCTTTGCATGGGCTCCTCCCCACGGTCCCAACAGGGCTCACTATTCTCCAGTTCACCATGCTGGGCTAATTTAGTTCAGTTTGACATTCAACACACACGACTTCTGTTTTCTGCTATAAATCTCCAGACATTTTATGGACCAATAATGTCCAACACGTACATGGACTGTTCTGCTGCTTGGTAATTACCACTGACCTCTTTGCAGGACCCTTCTCCATAAAGAGGCCACCTCTTTGGGGCAGCCCTGCCATCCGCTTCTCTCCAAGGCTATAGGTGGAACAACCAAGTTCTTAATTAGCCAGCCTGCGCGGGGAAGCTTGGTGTGAGATTTCCAGGTCAGCGTTTGATGGAGGGGTAATCAGGGGAGGTGATGCATTGACTTTGATTAAAGAGCTGTGATAAATCAAGATAAAATTGACATTTAATTTCTTTCGGATGGACTAATCTCGTAGACCAAACTTAAAGGTGAATCATCTACTCTTTTGGCTTGTGGGGCAGGGGGAGTTATCCATGATGGAAGTGGTACCCCTGAAAAAAATTGCTATAAAATTTCTTTCACAAATCACTGATATTTAATCGAACACAGGCTTATGGGATGGTTTGGTGGAGTTATAATTTCTCCTCATTTTTTCATCCTAATGGAATCACAAAAAATCTTGAAAGCATTCAGGAGCCCCTTAAGTCCATGCTGCTTTGCTCTCAGCCAGGGAACCCCGTCCATGACGAATCAAGCACCTCACTTATGGTCACTCACACATTATTCCTTAAGCCAGTGGGAAAAGGATCCTCCAGGATTCAAAAACCCAAACAAACAGAAAGCCCTACAATTGAGCCAAACTCAAACAAAAAACCCTGGTATGTATCAACACATGTACAGCAACAATGAGCTTTGAAAACTACCACAAAATGTGTGATTTATTTTTCCTAATGAAACTGACAGCCCTCTTTAAGGAAAGAAAAAAGAAGAAGAAGAAACAGCTTCAAATGATGTTTGTCTTTTCTTGGATTGTCAAAGTGAAATTAAACAGTAGCTCACCAGCCAGTAACCTAGAGCACTGTTAATTACTCTCAGAACAGGCACACACACAGACACCGGAACAATCTCCGGGGCGAGGTGACTTCTCCAGTCCCAGATCCTCCAGCTCTAGCGGTCCACGCTGGAGAGGGCGCCGAGGAGCACTGCTGGAGAAGTAGCAGCATCTTATCAGTAGATGGGAGTAGAGCAACACAGATGGAACCACCAGGCAGCCAGGCCTGAATTGTCCCCAACCCGCACTCCGTGCTCCTAACAAGGCAGCGTTCCCGCGGGGAAGAAAGGAGAGACACACAGAGGCGGTGAATCCGTTAAGACGGACTTTCAAATCCGTGTCACACGAGGACATGTGAGGTCACGAGAGTAACAGGCAAATTCAGACAGCCGTATTTCCTGCCCAGCTGTGCACTTCATTTTGCACATCTTTAATTTGGTTAAGAAATGATGAAATGATCGTTTTTAGTTCTATTTCTCCCTAGCCTATGCTGTGTTTTCTCTTTCTCCATTCTCTGTCTTCTGGTCTGGTTTGCTTGCTCTTTTCTAAATAGCTACCATTCCACTTGTAACATTTGCAGCCTTTTTGGAGTGGGTTAAATAGGACTATATTTAAAAAGATAGCTGTAAATGTTCTTGCAAAGTGTCTGATGATGGTAGTTTTTCTTTAAGGCATTTAAGAGAAGGAAGTTAGAAAATTTCTGTACAACTCGTCTATTTTCTTTGGAAGGAAATCAGGTACAATTTAAAGTATTTTGGGGGATATTTGTTAAAAACATTCTAGCATAAATAATGTATAAGAGAAGCGATAAGGAAATATAAGTTCAAATATAAGTCTTGATCATGTTCTTCATCTCCTGGCATATTGTCAAATCAGTAAGTATAAAGGTTCTCTTTTAATTAATTATTATTTTTCCTTATCCCCATTCCTGACTTTTGTGCCCAACGACCCCCCCTTCCCTCACAGACAACTAAGCTAAGGTAGTTTATAAATATCTATTTATTAGCGTGTGTTCTTGGAGAGTATATATTGTTGTTTGTGAGGATATTTTCTCATTTACATAGATGGTATTATGCTACTGACCTCATTCCGTTTCTTTTTTCCCAGCCCGCTCAGTATTATGCATTAAAGATCTGTTCTCATTGCTGTGGGTACTGTTAAGTCTCTTGCTACAGTTACTCTAAGGATTCTATCTGTCACATTATGCTTCTCCATTAGGCCATGAGAAGACACCTAGATTGCCTATAACTTTCCATGTCCAGCCAATGCTGTGATCAGTGTTCTTACCCATGTCTCCTTGTGGGCTTGTGCGTGTGAGGTTTCTGGAATGTATGCCAAAAAGGCACATTGCTGTGTCGTGGGATGTCACTATAGCTAATTTGAGTGCTCCCTGGAATGGCCGCACCATTTTATGTTTCTATCAGCAGGGCCTGATGTCTGTGTCCCTGACTTGGAGTTGCCTAGAAGCAGAGAAGTCTTCTCCATTTATTCAGATATTCTTTCCTATTCTTTGTTACAGTTGAAAAATATTCTTCATAGAAATTTGGTAGATTCCTTAAGTAAATTCCCAGATATGTTGCAATTTTTTGTAGCTATTGTAACTTTTTCTTTAAGTGTGCTTTCTAGTTGTTTATCACTGTTGTAGAAAAATTGTGTTAATTTTTTTAAAAGTGATTTTGTATTTAGCAAGCTTTCTGAACAGTTATGGTGAGTCTAATAGCTTATCTGTTGATTCTATTGTATTTAATTGGTAAGGAACATATTGCCTGCAAATAGCAGTTTGTTTTTTTATCCTTACATTTTACTTATATATCATCTCTTAAAGCATAGGCTGGGACCTCTAGTACTACGTTAAGCAATAGCAGTAATAATGGGATTTCTTGTCTTGTTTCCAGTCCAAGGACATGTCTGTAGTTTTTCCATTAATTACAGTATTTGCTATAGGTTTTTAATATATATTTTTTATCAACTTAGGAACTTCTCTGTTTCTAATGGGATAGGATACATTTCTGCAACTATCGAGATGATCATTTGATTTTTCTCCTGTGGTATATTGTATTGATAGATTTCTCAGCTGTTGAGATATCTTATATTTTGGGGAGGGTGGTTGTTTTCGTAATAGTAAAATTGATAGGTCTTTAGTGGTAAATTTTTCTGACACCTTGTGCTAGTTTATTTTGCAGAATATATTTATAAATTCATTTATGCTTTTATTCAAATAATATTTATTTTGATCTACTCTGTATTAGGCCCTGGCCTGGATACTGGGGATATAGTTTCCATTTTACCAATAGTGAGAGGTTTGGTCCTAAACCAGCTGTGATTTCCACCAAGTCCATTCAGTGAGATGATAGAGAAGCAACAAGGTTTCTGTTGACATCTTAGGCATAAAATACAGGTGGCCATTTCTCACCACCATTTAAGAAGGGAGGGCTATTTAAGGTAGAAAGCAAGTAGCGTGGGCAGGGGGACCTATGCATTTGTGTTGGGCCTCCAACCAGCTTCACGACCAATAGAGTATGGACTATTTGCTGGATTTGTTAAGACTTAAAACCTACTGTCCTCTGCTTGTTTATTGCTCTGTTACCTCAGTCACACTGACACAATTTATAACCCCAAATTTACAAACCAATGTGAATGATAAGCTAGCACTTGGCAAAACTGTTTTAAAATCCCACCTGAAAAGTACTGAAACCATGAAAACAGAGCTCCTTCTCAGCCGATGATATTTTTTCTGAGAAAATACCTAAATGTACTACATGAATCGTACTTAATGGGCAAAAGGAGGCATCCCCGAGGAAGATTCCAACTTCGGACGTGAACGACGAGCCATAGAGTAAGTGCCCACATGAATTACTGGCTTGCATACGGTCGAGGTGGTCTTCATCCTGAAAATGGGTTTGGGAGGGAAAGAACACCTTAGGCTACATGAGGTGAAGTAATTGGATGTTCTGATTTCTCCTCTCACCTAACTGGATGCGCAAATGATCTGTCTGCACAATGAGCTCGTGCCCGTGGCTCTTTTCTCCTGCATTTGTATGCTGTGAGCGTATGCACGTGTACGAATTTACACCAAATCACGCGGGTTCTGTTTTCCTGCAGTGAGATCTCTGTACCCCCAGAACAAAAAGAAAAATGGCTTCATAATCATGATGATGTTTGTCGTGTTGCCGTGCAGTTTTCTGGTGGTTTTATTTGACCTGTCATAAAAGCAGGGGACAGAGAAGAGGAGGTGCCTATTAAAGGGGGTTGTAAAAGGCGTTTTTGCTGTGCATCGGTGTATGTGTTGCACTCAGCAGGGGCCACTTTATTATGTATAACTGTAATATTTTGCCTGCGTGTGTCTCCTAACACCCTGCATTTCAGACGCGGATTTCATTCCAGCCACTCCCCCATTGTGAAACTGCTAAGTAGAGGCTAGACTCTGATCCTATGGGAAAATCTCTCTGTGGTTCAGAATCCTTTTAGGGATTAGCATCTCAAACGACTTCATTTCATCTTTCCATAGAAGCCTAAAAGCCGAAAGGGGACTACTGGATAAATTTACCTTCATGGACTGTGCTACTCTTTCTTTCCTTTTCTAGTTTATAGTGGCTGCAGCTCTGGGAAGACTTAATGGAGCCTGGAGGGTGAAAGTGAGGGAGTCAGGAAAAGTTTCCTGGAGAGGAGATTTATGCTTGGGTCTTAAAGAGGAACCAGGGCTGACCTAGCCAAGAAGCGGGAGGGGTGTTCCAGGCAGAGGGGATAGCGAGAGCAAAGGCTTAAAGGTGCCAGGGCAAGCGGCCCATTTGGAAAGTGAGACTAACAGACCACAGGAGAAGGATGGGAACCAAGGAATTGTGGGGGGAAATAGGGCAAGTTGACCATGATTTTAACTTCAACTTGCATCCTCATTGCCTTGGGACAATATTTTGAAGCCCTCCCTTTACTGACCTAGGCCCTTTTGCTCTGGTGGCTTTTCCTGGCCCATGAATCTGCCTGATTGGCTTCTCTCTTTATAGCAGGTTAGCATAAGGTCAGTTTCTCCAGAATAAAAAAAAAAATGCATCTCAACTTGGGGCATTTTTCATGCTTTGGTTAGAATCTTTCCTCCCTCATTTCCTCTTACATAGACACTCTCTTGCAATAGTCATTTTAAATGAAACTGATAAATAAATAAATGCCTCTGTGATCCTCAGGTTACCAATTTGTCAAAGGCACATGACTCTAACATCTTCAGGCTGCTGTTTTTGCTGCATTCCTGACACCCACAGTCATGAATCCTACTGATGGTGTCACACCATGTGAGGGAAAGAGTTAACTCTTGAGGGGAAAATTCCACTTCTGGCCAAAGTGGAGTCACATGAACTAGATTTACCCACTCACCTTAAATGACTGACTTTACTTTTGTACTCTATGGTAATTGCATTGTTCTATTTGAGCACTTAATGCACATATGACTTAGACTCATGGTCATGGAACTGATCATGAATTTTGGACTGTATGACATTTTATTGTTTCCATATAATAGAAAGAAGATGGCTTTATCAAAAGCACTGTTTTCTTGGAAAAGACAGAAGAGGGAGAGAAAAACCAGTATTTATTGAACACGTACTATGTGCCAGGAACTGTGAGGAGCACTTCCCAAACATGAGTTCATTCAGTCTTTACTGCAGTCTTGTGAGAAATTAGAAATTAGAAATTTCTGACCATGGAAACTAAGAGTCAAAGGGCTTGCTCAAAGTCAAATAATTAACAAGATGGGATCGGGAAGGAGACAAACCATGAGAGACTCTTAATCTCATGAAACAAACTGAGGGTTACTGGGGGGTGGGAGGGCAGGGATAGGGTGGATGGGTTATGGACATTGGGGAGGGTTTGTGCTGTGGTGAGTGCTGTGAAAGGTGTAAGCCTGATGATTCACAGACCTGTACCCCTGGGGCAAAAAAAAAAAAAGTCAAATAATGATAAGTGTCACATCATCTGGAAAGTGTACACTCTACCTATTGCACTAAGCTGATTAATAGTGTTTTTAAACCACTAATTGGTTTCAGAACCAATTTTAAAGAATAAAATTAAATTTCTAAAAAATTTTAAAGAATTAAAATTTTTTAATTTTTTAAGTTAAAATTAAAAAATAGTTTTTAAAGAATAAAATTAAATGCTCTTTGAAGACCAGATCTTGTCTTATTCATCTTTGACCCCCGGAGACTAGCTTAGAATCTGTTGCCTAGTGGCAGGGAATGTTTGGTGAATGTCTGAAAGGAGAACACAGAGAAGGAGAGCTATGAAACAAAGGGGGGAAAAATCCAGAGAGAAAAGGAAAAATATAGGAAAGGAGAGAAGGAAGAAAGGAGAGTAATAGGGCAAGAACCAATCAAGCAAGAGAAGAGGACATAATTAACCAGAACAACCAGAGGTTATAAGAAGACCACTGCAGTCGAACAGAAAGCTTTGTGAGGCACTTCTTGCTAGCTGGTGGAATGGAAATCAGATGTCTGATTTCATCTTTATGAGTCAAGTAAATTACACCAGGATTTCTAGTCCTGGCCCAGGTGAAGTAACATGGACTAGATTTACCTGAAATAACTACAAAAAAACCCCAGACAAAATATATGAAATAATAGTTTTTAAGACATTGGATTCAGGCAGTGAAGGACAAGGGTCCCCAAAAGAAAGGAAACAAACTAGGTGAATCCTGTAACTGCCCCCAGCTTACTGCCTGAGAGAGTTTTCAAGCTGTACCGAGGGAGGGGAAACCCAGGTAATGCTCAGAGGGCCTCCTGAGTTGAGAAGATGGAGATGGAGACTCAGTGAGGCCCGGGAAGCTAGAGGTAGAGTACCAGACTGGAGAAAGCTAGAATGAGAGAGAAAGAGCAAGAGAGAAAGGTGTGTGGGGGAGGGGAATATACTTTGGATATCTATACTGAGAGAGAGAAAGGGAGAGAAAGAATACTCTGGATATCTGTAGGGAGTCCCCCTTGAGTCTATAGTTGTGACTGATTAGCACATGTATGTGAGGAAATTACCTGAGGCTCTGGAAGACAGACCCAAAACGATTAGAACTAATAACCCTCAGGATTCCCACAGCGCCCAGAACAATTCCTCTTATCACCAGCTAGAGTGGAAAACGTCATAATTCACTGGGCATAATATGTAGTATTCAGAAGTATTTTGTCTTATAGTGTGGGAAAAATAGCCCCACATTAAATGCTTTTTTGAGCTAACAAAGCTGAAAGGCAAGACATAAAAGAATTAAGCTATTTTTTAAGTAACTTAACTGCATACCAGAACAGAGTTCAAGAATATTTATACTAAAAAAAAAAATCCAGCACTAAACATAATAAAATTTATACTGTTCTGTATCCACTCAAAAATTAACAATCAATTCAAAGAAGCAGAAATATCTGAACCATAATGAGGAGGGAAAAAAATCAATCAAAACTGATACAGAGGGGAGCCTGGATGGCTCAGTCAGTTAAGCTGCTGCCTTCCACTCAGGTCATGATCTCAGGGTTCTGAGATCAACTCGTACATCAGGCTCCCTGCTCAGCGTAGAACCTGCTTCTCCCTCTCCCTCTGCCTGTTGCCTACTTGTGCTCTCTATCTCTCTGTCAAATAAATAAAATCCTAAAAAAAAAAAACACCAAAAAAAAAAAACCAAACAAACAAACAAACCCAACTGATACAGAAGGGCTCCTGGGTGGCTCAGTCATTAACCCTCTGCCTTCAGCTCAGGTCATTATCCCAGGGGTCCTGGGATCAAGTCCCAAATCGGGTTCCCTGCTCTGTGGAGAGACTGCTTCTCCCTCTCCCTCTGTGGCTCCTCCTGCTTGTGTGTGCTCTTGCTCTCTTTTGGTTTTAAATAAATGAATGAATGAATGAATGAATGAATGAATAAATAAATAAATAAATAAATAAAATCCTTAAAAAAACACTGATACAGAATAGCACAGATGATAGACTTCCTAGACAAGGGTATTTAATGGTTATAATTATATTCCATGTGTCCAAGGAGCTAAAAGAAATCCTGAACATATAAAAGATATTAAAAAAAGACGTATGATGTATGAAATAAAGGAAAAAATACGCTGGATGGGATAAACAACAGATTAGACATTAAAGAAGAAAAAAACCATGAACTTGAAGACATACCAATAGCAGCTATTCAAAATGAAACAGAATCATCTAAAAGACTGGGGGGAAAGTGAACATCAGTTTGTTTGGGGACAAATTCAAATGGTATACATGTAATTGGATGGGGAGGGAACAACGAAGATCTTGGAGGAAGCAAGAGTTCCAAATTTCCTAAATGTGATGACAATTCTAAACCAACAGATCCAAGAATCTCAGGAAACCCCCAAGCAAAAGCCACATGGAGAAAATTATACCAAAGTCCATCATAATCAAATTGCTCAAAACCAGTGATAAAAAGTCTAAAAAGAGGACAGAGTAAAAAGACACACTGTGTATAAGGCAGCAGAATTAAGGACGACAGTGATTCTTAATCAGGAACAAGGCAAGTTGGAAGTTTGAAGAGCATCGGGTGTCAAAGTAGTGAAAGAAAAAAATAATCTGTTAAACCAGCAAAACCACTTTAAAAAATGAAGATGAGGGCGCCTGGGTGGCTCAGTGGGTTAATGCCTCTGCTTTCGGCTCAGGTCATGATCTCAGGGTCCTGGGATCGAGGCCCGCATCGGGCTCCCTGCTCAGCGGGGAGCCTGCTTCCCCCTCTCTCTCTCTGCCTGCCTCTCTGCCTCCTTGTGATCTCTCTCCCTCTGTGAAATAAATAAATAAAATCTTTAAAAAAAAATGAAGATGAAATTAGAACTTCTTTAGACACAAAATACTAAAACAATTCATCAGTAGCATAACAAGAAATGTTAAAGAACATCTTACAGGCAAAAGGAAAGTGATATGAGAAGGAAGTCTGGATCTACACCAAGGAACAAAGACACTTGGAATTGGTAACTATGTAGGCAAATATAACAGATTGTCTCTTTATTATAGAAGTGTTTTTAAAAGATAAGTGTTTAAATGAAAAATAAAAATATATTTGTGGGGTTTATAACATATGTGGAAGTGTAACGTGTAATAACACTAGTACAAATGGAAACATAGAATTGTCTTGTTGTAAAGTTCTTATACTATTAGCAGAGTGAGAGGATGGAAGAAGCTATAACATGCTAGCACTAGTTAAACAAAAGAGGTGGAGAGGCTACAGTAATATTAGATAAAGTAGATTTCAGAGCAAAAATATATATTATCAGAGATAAAACGTCATTTCATACTGATAAAACAATGAATTCCCCAAAAGAACATTTGTAAATATGTACCTAACAAGAGAGCTTCCAAATATATGAAGAACAAACAGTTGGAGGACTGCTTCCATGGGCCATGGACAGAATTGACCCTGAAATGTACTCGTATAGAACACCTGTGTCTTCTCTTAGGGCACCATGAGAAACAACTCCTTGAACTTCACTGGCCTATTTCCTGTAATGATGTTGTTGAGAACTATGTGCATTTTCCAATGTCTGGTTGAGCCTTTTGGAGAAGACCTGACGTAGATACTGTTGTTCTTTCCATATAATATATGGGGGGTGTTTCTTTTCTCCTTCTTGACACTGATTCTTTGGTGTTTTGATACTCAACCATTTCAAACATGTAAAATTTCACTGCCCATATTTTGCAAATGATACTCACTTTTAACCACTGTTTCTTATTTTCCCTTCATCGTTTTTATTAATTTCACATTATTTTTATCTAGCTATATTGTATGCATCATCAGAAGCTTCCTTAAATTCTTTTAAAACATTGAGACAGTAAAAAAAATCAATACATAATAAGCAGTGCTTTATTAGACGTTAAAAGGACATCAGCTGAGAGATTAATTTTTTATTATATATTTGCTAATGAATGGTGTTTGCAACAACAGTTTGAAAGGCATGTTTCTAACCTTACTCCTATGCCCTTGATAAATACTGAGGGCATAAGGCTAAAGTGGGTTTTGGGAAGGTGTGTCTGTCCCCTTGGAGGAGGCTGACATCTTATAGAAGTTCTAGCCAGGTGGGGCCCTAGGGGCAGGGGTCATCTGCTGGAGGCCCACTAAGACTACCTGGATGGCAACTTCATTCATAATCTGAGTAGTGCATGCAGATCATTTAATCATTACCACGAAGAGAAGCCAGGGTCAACGTGAGAGGATCCAGGGCTGAAAGCTGTAGGGAGAGGGTGTGAGTCATGAGATGTAGGAAGTGGTGGGATTTGGGGAAACCAATATCAGGTACAAGTCAGGAAAAATAATTTGAGGTGGGGCAGGGGAGTAAGAATTTTGGCATGGATTATTGGCCAAGTCAAGGTTCTGGTAGCTTGATTTCCTTGTTGGGTAGAGCTGCATATGGGAGGGGGTGTAAGGTTGGGAGTGGTGGTGTATGGGAAAGTTTACTTCTTTAAAATGCGCAGCTAGGCACAGGGTGAGGCAACCTAGACACACTTCCTGAGTCCCAAGGCTGCGCTGAATTATGGATGAGAGAGTCAGAGGAATGGACATGAGCTCCAGGTTGCATCTCCTCCTGGAGAGGTCTTTCCTCCCTCTGAATGGGAATGGGGATGCCAGCTCTCTTTCCCTCATACCCCATTAGGATAGACTAATTAGATAATTAGATAATGCTCAAATGAGAGAATGTTCCTGAAATACTCTGAATACCATAGAGGCTTGATTGGCAGCTAGCTCACTTGGGGAGTGGGTAGGGGAGGGTCTGGAACTCTCAGGTGGAGAGAGATTAGGTCAGTTTCAACAACTTTATTTCTGATTGTCTAAAATCAGACAGCCTAGGTAGAGGCACTTGGGAAGCCACTGATTAAGGATGAGAAAGCCCAGGGCATACGCAGCCCAGCTGTGGATGGAGGAGTCTCCGGAGCAAATCTTAGAAGGTTGGGGGTCCTTCAGATCCTCCTGAGGCTGCCTGGGTTGGGGGCAGAAGAATGGAGAAAGGGGAAGGAGAGGCAGAGAGAGTGTGTTGATTACAGTCCCTGGTACTTCTTCCCGCAGAGCACTGTAGCTTACCCCTCTTTTCATACTGAGTTCCATTTAAAGATTTTTCTTACAAAAGCAAGCTGTGAAAACTATACCGGTAGAGAAGGAGTGGTTCTAAGACCTGGCAGGGCAGAGGACATGCCCTCTGTTCATTCAGCAGCCAGTTGGGTATCCAGGTAAAAAATAAAAAATTGGGTACCCGCAGAAACTTGTAGATTTGGGTAAACCACGAACACCCTTTGTATAGAGTATTAAGGGTATTGTTTTGATAGTCAGTTGAAGTGTAGGTACCGAGTGTGTTCAATATCATTTACCTTTCAGTTTCAGTTTCATTTACCTTTCAGTTAATGTAAGTCAGTTAAACATTCTGAACGATATTTAATACTCGGGGGTGTGGTTCTAGCCTCAGCTCCCAGTCCCTCATCCCTAGGGACTTACCTGAGGCAAACGTCCCTTTGTGTCCTGTCTGGATTCTCTTGTCTCATCGTTGAGGCATTCCACCACCTTCACACTCCTTTTATCAGGCTGTAGATTACCAATTGCTGGTTGTTCAACCTCTTGGTCATTAGATGCTCAGGGTTCCGATTCTAACCAGAGCGTCCTCAGTAACCACTTCCTCTGCCTGTCTGTGTGCTTCACTGCACAGGCTCCAGGACGTGGCAGCTGCCTCCCAGGCACTTGTGAAAAATGTGGCTGGTGCTTGCTGTTTATTACTGGGGATGGGCATTGGGTTCTCTCTGTCCGCGTGCTTTTTTTTTTTTTTTTTTTTAACCCAGCTTTGTTCTCTCCGGTAGCTGCCTCCAAGGCCCACTATGGCGCTGTTGGGTCTTTTTCGCCCCTGCATTGTTGGCAGGAAGAGTAGCTTCAAGAATGTTTCCGAGATAAAAAGGGAGTGGTATCCACTGCACTAGTTATTTATTCATTAATTCGACCTGTGTTTATTGTGCTTCTACTTGATACCAAGACATTGTGCTGGGGAAAAAGGGATGAACTCAACAGCGAGGTCACTCCTCCAACAAGGTGGCTGATGGAAGGGTCGACAGGGGAACTGGGAGGTCTTGACTACTTCTAGTGGATATCTCATGATAATTTTTCCTGAGGAGTTCTCTCTTTACTTACCCCATTGTCCTATAATTTACAAATAACTTTACAAAGCACAAAAATTCCATACCAGTGGGAAGGATTCTTTATTACATTAAAACTTAGAGCAGAAGGGATGATCTACCTGTTCAGGGGGCTACCCTGCCTATGGATCAGATTTATTGCAGAATATTTTGTTTGGCTGACACAGTAATTATTTTCTCATTGGAATACTTTTAGATAGGCCATAAGCTCATGCTTTGCCACAAGCCCCACTATTCCCTATTGTGTGCACCTCATTATATTTATTTATTTGCCTTCCCTAATTGGATCCTTTAGATATTTGCATTTACAACTTCTGGACTATACCTTCTGGAAGATGGGTCTAAGCCAAATAAAACTATTGAAAGGCTATAAAATTCTAAATTTTAGAGGATTTAACGTTTCAATAATTATCTGTTGATTACCTACCATGTATCAGGGTCAGGGTTTAAGTATCACAGGGATTTATTAGAGAAAATAATGTAGTGTGGGAAGTGAAATAAGCTACAGAAGAATCATAGAAGAGAGCCATTTATTCCTCAGTGGGTGGCTAGGGAGTGTTTCACAGAGGGAGCTAATGGGTTTGGGACTTGTTTTGTACATATGGCATGTTAGGATGTATATTCTGCAGCTCATCACAGGGTTTTAGGCAGGAAAAATGGCATCAACAGAGTGAAATGAGAAGAACAATGTCAATGGGTGGGAGCATTAGAAGAGGTCAAGATTAGAGACAAAGTGATTCACTAGGAAGCCTATCCTTGAATAATGTAGGATGACAATGAAGACAGGGCTTTCTGGGGTGTGTGTGGGGTGTAGACATGGGCAAAAGCCTCAAGATTGTAATAGGTAGAGCAAGTTCTCAGGGTTGTGAAAAAGCAGCCTGGGGAGTGGTTATGTCTAGAGAATCAGTAAATAGCATTACATAGGGCTCAGGGGCTTGGGAGCCACACAGAGTCTGAGCCATTTTATGTATTTCTGTCCATTGTCAATCTATGGTAGTGCTGGCTGTCTCCTGCAGGCTCAAATTCCCAGGGTCCCTTTTGATTGTACTGTATCATCATTTCTTGTGTTCACCACATTCAACCCAATTCAAAGCCTATTGACTTTGCTTTCAAAATATATCCAGAATCTGACTTCTCTTCCCCACCTCTATTACTGTCACCATCATCAAGACCCATTGTCCATTATTCAAGTCAAGTTTTCTTAGGGCTGGATCCTTGTTCCTTAAACTCCCTGGGCTTTGCATACAGGATGTTCGATGTACACAGTGTGTGCATTCAAGGCTTTCATTGAATAGCTCGTGATGCATTAATGACCTTGGAAATGCATGTCTAATAGAGAAAGTGATAACTGAATTAAGCTAGTTAAGCTCCCAGTCTGAGAGCTCTAAGACTGGAGGGAAGTTAGCTGGGGTGTGAGAAAGCAAGGAAAAGTAGCCGGAGTTAGAGAATTGTCCAAACATACAAATCGAAACATACTAACTCTGTAACTGTGTTGTCCCCTTGGTAGTCACTAGCTACACAGGACTGTTTAAGCCAAACAAAATTAAATACAATTAGAAATTCAGTCCCTCCATCACACCAGTCACATTTCAAGTTCTTTGTGTAGGTAGCTATTGTCTACCATATTGGATAGCACAGATAGAAGAACATTTTTTATCATAGAAAGATCTCTTGAACACCACAGATCTTACAGCAAGAGACAAGGTTAAAACTGTGTCTCCTGACAAGGGCTTGATCTGTGGCATGGAATATGCTGACATACAGAGATGTCTAGGCAATGGTCACCCCAGTTACCAGGAACAAGGTGGAGGAGGGTATGAGCTGACCAACATGGTCAGTAGCTGGCAAATGTCAGGATCCGGTCTGCCCTTGGTAGGAACATGTCACTGCTCTACTCACCTGGGCTGGGCCCTTGAGATGGGTGCCAGAAACCAGAAGAGCTAATTGGCCACCTGTGGGTCCCCAGTTTTACCGAGGCCCCTAGTCTTCTTTATGGGATTAGAGCAGGCAGGCTCCACTGTGGTGTTTCCCAAGCTGTGAAGATACTTCCTTCCTAAAGTCTACGGATAGTCTCTCTTATTCAGGGACTAGATACTTACTGTTACTGAAGACATTATTCACCCATAGATCCAACCCTGGAATTTGGCTAGTGCACACAGGAAGATGCTTTATGGTTTGCTGATGTCCTGTCGAAATCTTCTTTTGGCTCCTCCTCATGTATTAATAGTGTCCTGGCCACAGTGATGCTGTGAGGAAGGTGTCTTCACTTCATAAGGAGGCAATGGGAAACTCAAAGGGATGAGTAACTGACCTGAGTCCACAGAACAGGGCCCTGGTTGAAGCTGGGATTCACATTCTGATTGTGATTCCAAGTCCAGGCTTGGTTCCATTAGATGGTGGTTTCCCTCTGCTGTAGACTGAATGTTTGTGTCCCCCCTCACCGCCCCACCAAAATTCCTAAGTTGAAACCTAATTCCCAATGCATTGGTATTTGAAAGTGGTGCCTCTTGGTGGGAATTAGAGACCTTATACAAGAGACCCTGGAGAGCCCCATCCAGTCACCTGAGGACAGCCATCTGTATACCAGGAAGTGGTCCCTCACCAGATGCTGAACCTTCTGGTACTTTGATTTTGGACTTTTAGCCTCCAGAACTGTGAAAAATAGATGTCTGTCATTTATAAGACACTCAGTCTATGGTATCCTTTCTTTTATTTTTTTTTAAAGATTTATATATTTATTTTGAGAGAGAGAGAGAAAGAGAGTGGAAGGAGGCGCAGAGGAAGAGGAGAACCTTAAGTAGACTCCCCACTGAGTGCAAAGCCCAACACAGGCTTGATTGCATGACCTTGAGTTATGACCTGAACTGAAATCAAGAGTCAGACACCTAACAGACTGAGCCACCCTGTCTCTTCCAGCCTATGGTGTTCAGTCAGAGCCATCCAAACAGACTGAGAAACTCTCTGTGGCAAGTGTGAGGATTTCAGAGATGATCAAAGAGAAGAGAAGACCAGGACAGGCAGTAACATACAACACACTTTATTGGGTAGTATTTGGACAGGGTTGTGTGAGAGGGGAGATCTCTCCCAGCAAGAGACCTTCCAGAGTCTGGTGTGAAGTTACCAGCCTGGAGGGGAATAGGGCAAGGGACCTCCCAGGGAAGAGGGGAATAAAACAGGGGCTTTACATGTCTAGGTGATGTTGCTTAGCAGCTGGCTGGGGAGTCTGTAGGTCAGTGAGCCTTGAAAGGCAGCTATACTGGATCTTGTCTTATCTGTGGTTGGAAAATGCACCTTTGTTGGGTATGCAGAATAGGTAGGCTCTAAATGGCTAAAGATACATTTATTTGGACAACATTTAAAGCAGTTGGATGTGAAGAACTTGAATTTGGTGCCTACAGGTTTTGGGCTAACAGTTTTAGCCTGATTCAAAGAAGTAAAGAGCATGGGGACAATTTTAGGACAATGCAAGGAGATTATCTATGGCTCACTTATGTAACACCCTCCAAGATGGTAAGATAACTATTTGTGGTTCAGATTTTTGTATCTTTCATTTTTAAAACATGGAAGATTACATCTTAGCCACTATTCTTTCTTTCTTTGCATTATTGTCCCACCGGGATAGGCTTCCATTTACTTCTTTGATAACTTTCCAATACAATAAAGATTAGGATTATACTAAAATATCTTCCTGGAACCTTGTTGGCAACTCATGTAGAACATTTCTCACATTCTCTTTTGAATTAGGGATAATTTTCCTACAGCTCTTATTTCTGCTTCTGGACTTAAAGACAGATAGCTTGTCTTCATGATTCCTGAATTTCCACAGGGCCGGGCATCATTGTTACTCGAAGAAGCAAAAGAGGGAAGTTGCTACCTGCCTGCTGGTATCCAAAACCCCCCTTCCACACCTATGTAAGGGAGTAGCAAGGCTGCCCCTCAAGCCCTCCAATACTCACAGGTTTAAATGAAGAGGAACAGGGCACCTGGGCGGCTCAGTGGGTTAAGCCTCTGCCTTCGGCTCAGGTCATGACCTCAGGGTCCTGGGATCGAGGCCCGCATCGGGCTCTCTGCTCAGCAGGGAGCCTGCTTCCCCCTCTCTCTCTGTCTGCCTCTCTGCCTACTTGTGATATCTCTCTCTCTCTCTGTGTCAAATAAATAAATAAAATCTTTAAAAAAAATGAAGAAGAACAACCCACTTCCTTCTTGTTCAGAGGGATTTGTTGGAGGGTGCTCTAAACGGAACATTTCTGGGCATGTCTATTGTTTCTGGCCATCCCTGTGGTTGAAGGCTGATTGTTAGTTTCAGCCAAACCGTGCAGTATGGTAACTGATGTGGTCTCAACAACTGGCCCATGAGTAAGTGGTAGGTGATATATTTTCACCATCTTGCACCTGTAAAGCAGTCCCATATTACCTCATTTTTTTAAGAAGATTTTATTTATTTATTTATTAGAGAGAGAGAGAGAGCACAAGCAGGGAGAGCAGCAGGCAGAAGGAGAAGCAGGCTCCCTGCCAAGCAAGGAGCCTGATGTGGGACTCGATCCCAGGCCCTGGGATCATGACCTGAGCCAAAGACAGATGCTTAACTGACTGAGCTACCCAGGTGTCCCCCACATTACTTCATTTTAACTCTGGGAGGTAAATTATTAGACCTATTTTTTAAAAAGGAGAAACTGAGGTGAGGGGCCTAATGAATGGCAGAACAGGGGCCCAGACCAGGGTCCTTGTCTATTCTTGACTATGTAATATTCTAGTTTTGACTATTTAGTTTTGGGGAGGGTAGTGGTTAGCAATCTCCCTCCCTCCCTTTCTTCCTTTTCTTTCTTATTTATTTATTAGTATAGTTGACACACAATGTTACATTAGTTTGTGGTATACAACATAGTGACAGTATGTTCTGCTGTGTTGGTCATTTAGTTTGTTTGTTTATTTATTTATTTATTTATTTATTTATTTATTTATTTAGCACCCCTGTGTGCACAGGTGAGGGTGGAGGGGCAGAAGGAGAGGGAGAGAAAGAATCTTAGGCAGGCTCCACTGTACCAAGGCAAGAACTTAGATGTAGCACATCCAGGAGTAGAATGTCATCCTTCTGAACCCAGTTCCTCTCCTTGGTCTACTTTCTCAAAGGGTAAATAATAACCCCCCCTTTTAAAAAAAATTAATTAGAGAGAGAGAGAAAGAGACTGCTAGCGCACAGGAGAGGGGCAGAGGCAGAGAGAGAGAGGGAGTCCCAAGCAGACTCCACACCGAGCACAGAGCCTGATGCAGGGCTGGATCTCATCACCCTGAGATCACAACCGGAGCTGAAACCGAGAGTCAGCTGCTTAATTCACCACATCACCCTGGTGCTCCAGGTGAATAAGCCGTTTAATAAAAGATGGCCTTTTGGGGCACTTGGGTGGCTCAGTCAGTTAAGCAGCTGCCTTCAGCTCAGGTCATGATCCCAGATCCTGGGATCGAGCCCGGAGTTGGGTTTCCTGCTCAGCGGGGAGCTTGCTTCTCCCTCTGCCTGCTGCTCTGCCTACTTGGGCTCTCTCTCTCTCTCTCTCTGTCAAATAAATAAAAAGCCTTTAAAAAATAACAAAAGGTGGACTTTCAAAGAAAACATTTGAGGAAATCAGGGCTCCTGGAAAGTAAAAACTGATCAGTGGTGACTTTCAGTTTTCCCTACTGCTTGTGTGTACTATGGTCCTGGACCAAGCCTTTGGTGACTTCCCCAGAGATGCCCCAATTGTTCCTCAAAATGGCCCCAGAGACACTGCATTGGCTCTCAGATGTCGATCCAGGTGCCTGGGGCAGGGGTGGACAGGACCCTGGTGTAGTCCAGTTGGCATGCTGAGGCCCTTTTTCTGTTTCTGCCTGCAGTGAACAGAGAGACAGAGAACTCTTATGTGGTCGCTGGCCTTTGTCTCACCTGTAAATCCAGGGGCCAAGGCGGGGTGATCTTTCAGGTTTCCTCCTGCTCAGAGACGATTTACAGCAAGATTTCCCAGTGCCTTCTAGCAGCAGCAGAACCGCTCTCTGCATATCCAACTGTCATTTTTCTCTGCTATTTGACTTCTCGTTGTGATCTCAATATTGGCTATTTTGTTAAGAGCAGCAGTAAAATCTCTATGCGTGGCACTATTTTAATGAGCCCCGATGATAAGAGATTTATACTTTAAACCCATCGCCCATTCCATTAAAAAAAAAAGGTGTCAGTATCCCCACATAAAATACTGATGAGTCGGATTAACTGTCCAGAAGTGCTTCACAAACTCACTTCCATAGAATCGTGAAGCGGAGAGTGGAACCGTTGTAGCATTTACAAGGCAGGAGCTGACACGAGGCATATTTGAACACCATGAGATATGGTATCACTGGGGACAGAGAGTGAGTTTAGTTAATAATGAATGGCATATCCTATAAAATACCATTACACAGTGTTCAGGGCCCAAGAATGATGACATAATTATTAGGAGACTGGGAGATTAAGATATAATTTAAAAAAACATGACAGGGGAGGGTGTAATTGGGGAGACAAAATACACAGGAAGTTTGTAATTTACATGTCAAAATACCTTTTTCATGTTTTGATTGGATTAGACGCTGCCTTTCCACTCCATTTATCCTGGCTTCAATTAGAGGCAGCCGAAATGACATCTCACGTTCATATTCTTGACACACGCTGCTCACAGGCACTTTCTAATTCTAACCGACAGGAAGGGGGAAAGGGAAACTCGGTTTTGCCTTCGTCATGCACTTTTTACTTAACCCCTAATTTGTTTCTAAATGAGCCTGTCACTGCGGTTCACGTGGCTTTGTGCGTGGGCCCCCGCTGCCTGTTTCTGGTGGAAACTCCTGTCATAACTTGATGTACTCTGACCCCTCGTGAGCCTGTGGGGAGACTCTAGCCAAGCAGGGGTGGAAGGAGCAGAACTCTGGATGCCTTTTTGAACAGGACAGGGTGAAGACAGGTCACAGAACCGTACAATGTTAGCAAAACCATTTTTCTCCTGGTGTCCAGCACAGTCTATCCAAACCAGAGGACACGGGGTGGCAAACGCTCCCCTTATTTGCCTTCTTTCCCACCTTACGAGTTTTACCTGGAAGCATGCTCCATGCCTTCAGTGGGGGTAAGTCCTAAGGTTTCTGAGGGCCTTGGATCCCTGGTACTGCCTCAAATAGACTGGACAGCTCAAAGGCCACCTGGAGACCATCCGTGAAATACTCCGTTAACTCTCACTTCTGAGAGTGTTATGTCTAGCCATCTGATTCACAGGCATTCGCTACCCAGATGGCAATTATAATTATCGATGAGATGAGAGATTTGATGATTTCTCATCTATTTGATGGAAGAGCTTATGCTTTACTTAAATCATCTTGACATTCTCTTTACATGGGATGCAAGGATGCTACTCTGTCTACATTTCAGTACATATTGGCAAAAAGTAGTCTGTGAAGACCTTATATATCAGGATGACTGGTGGACATAGCCCTCTGGTATGACCCAGCAAGGGTTTGGCTACAGCTCTGAAGAGTAAGACTTGGCTATCATAAACCCTGGGCCAAATAAATGCTATTTGGTGCAAGTGAGTGGTTCCTCCCCACCAGCTGCTCCCATGTATCACCTTTCCTGCTTACTGATCCTTGATCAACAACTTTAGCCTGGGTGGGGGTGATGCACCTGGCTGGCTCTGTCAATAAAGCATAAGACTCTTGATCTTGGGGCCATGAATTTGAGCCCCACTTTGGGTGCAGAGATTACCTAAAAGATAAAATAAATAAATACTCCCCCCAAAGAAAACCCCACCAATTTTAGATTTAATGTGATTTGTTTGGGTCACTGAATGGGTGATTTGAGAAAACTGTTATGATGGTCAAAATACATGGGCCTTGTAGTAGGGAGGTTGTTAAGATCCTAGGGAGGCAACAGACTGTAGGGGTTCAGGCAACCTGGCTTTGGAATCCTTTTCTGCCATTTGTGCTACCTTGGCCTAGACAACAGCCACCTTCAGCCTCCGTTTCCTTATCTATAAATTGGGGATAATAGGAGTATCCTCCTTACACTATTTAAATGAGGATTAAATGAAAGGAAGCATGTTAAGTGCTCATCAGGGAACCTGTTAGATTGAAGTCCTTGGCAGAGGTTACCTGTTTCTTATTCTTGGGGTTTCAGTCATGTTTTCTGAGCGTTCTTATCCAGCTGTTTGCTCACCGACCCTCCTGTACTGGGCACAGGCTTCAGTCCTGGTCCAATGGATAGCCTCTAACAGGTGACTTCTGTTTTTTTTAAAGAGAACCCTCCTCACATGCCCATAGTTTCAACTTTTTTATGGCTTTTGGTCCTTCTAGGAAAGCAAGTTAGTGCCTATGTCACTCGGATAAAAATAAGTAGATTCCAGGGCGCCTGGGTGACTCAGTCAGTTAAGCATCCGACTCTTGATCTCAGCTCAGGTCCTGATCTCATGGGTGATGAGATCGAGCCCGGCATTGGGCTCCACACTCAGTGGGAGTCTGGTTGGATGCTCTCTGCCTCTGCCCTTCCCCTTGCTCATGCTCTCTTTCTCTTTCTCAGTAATAAATATTTTTTAAAAATAAGTAGATTCTGGAGAAAGTGGTATCAGTTGAAGAAACTATAACAATATCACACTAAACCGGCCTTTGGAAACTTCTAAAATACCTGTGCCTGATTGAGGAGAAGCAGGGGTTTGCAATACTTAGGATGCACAGATATCCACAGAGAATTCATATACTTCCATCAGCCAGTGGGAGAAAAGAGAGGTAACCCTAAAACTTGGCTCTGAAAGCAAACCTTCTACCTCTCAGACTGAGTCAGTTCTGCACCCCAATACCATCCAGACACACCACCCTCGACCATATGGGAAAAGGTCCAGTGTTTCCGCTTGATGAGGTCACTGTGACTCTATAATACTCTTTGTGATCTCCTGGGTACAAAGACGAAAGAACCAGTCTGAATCACCAAGCAGGGTACAACCAGAAGGGAGCTTGCCTCTTCTGGAAGTTTGCACATTGTGTGATTAATAAGGAGCAAGGAGGGGTACCTGGGTGGCTCAGTTAGTTAAGTGTCTACCTTCAGCCCAGGTCATGATCCCAGGGTCCTGGGATTGAGTCCCACATGGGGCTCCCTGCTTGGCTGGGAGCCTGCTTCTCCCTCTCCCTCTATCCCTCCTCCCTGTTTGTGCTTTTTCTCTCTCAAATAAATAAAATCTTAAAAAAAAAGGAGTAAGGCATCCCTTTCTGGAATTTTTGCTAAAACTGAACCACTAACCCTTCTGTGCTTGATCATCACATGAAGAAAGTGCAGTATAAAATACTTGAACATAGTTATCCCACTTGATTATCACAACAAAATTGAGGAAGGTCACATAAAGACTATTGTCCCATTTTAGAGATGGGGAAGTGGAAGTTCTGTGGGGGTAATGGCCTTTGCTGAAGCCAGATAACTACAGGGTAGAAGAGGCAGCCTCGAATTCTTGACTCCAAATTCAGTGGACTTTCCATTAAATCACATGCCCTCCCACCTAAGTCATCAGACCTTTTCTACTTCCCCAGTCTAGTCTTCTAGACACCTGAGATTTCCTTAAAAGTGGGATCATCTAGCTCCAAATTTGGCCCAACGTAAAAAGTTCACTGAAGCCTGAGTGTGTGGTTTGAATGGAATGTGATTCTCTTTGAAAATTGAATCAAAGGTTTAAGATAACATTGGCTGTCTAATTATGGCTGTGTGTGTGTGTTTACTTTTTTCTTTAACCAAAATAAGTCATTCAACTAGAATCTATTGTTTATTCTGATAGAGTTCTAAATACTCAACTGAGTTGGGGAAGGTATGTTAATTTTATGTAAAAATTTGAATATTGTGATCACTGAGAGACATTTGGTTTCTTGTATCAGAAATTGACTGACAGAAAAAAACTCAGGCAGGGAAATAATGCAGCAGAATTGAGGGGTCATGCTCTCATTCTCTTTTAGATGTTTCCTTAGTATGAAATTAGGTTTCCTAAAATCTATTTGCTTTACTATTACAGATAACCTTAGGCAAAAAGCTCTTGGGTTCTTGTGAAAGGATTCTTATGCTGATTTGACAATCACATCAGGCTTAGAAGTGACAAGCAGGTGCAGCTCATCCTTGTCCCTTCCCTGAGGCTTGGGATTTATGGCCCTTGTTCACATGATTCTGAAGTTTACTCTTAGTCATAGTTTCCCAGAGGAACAGAACCAATAGGATATCTATCATCTATTGATCTATCAATTATCTATCTATCTATCTATCTATCTATCTATCTATCTATCTATCTATCATCTATCTATCTATCTCTATCTCTATCTCTCTATTTATCCATCCATCCATTTATCTGGAAGATGTGATGTTAAATTCTTGACTTTGAAGCTTGCAGGCTGGAAACTCAGGCAGGGTTTCTGTGTTGTAGTCTTGAGGCAGAATTGCTTCTTAAGGCCTTCAACTGATTGGATGAGGCCCAACCATATTATGGAGGGTAATCTGCTTCACTCAAAGTCTACTTAGTTAAATGCTCATCGCATTAAAAAAAATACCTTCACAGCAACGTCCTGGCTGGTGTTTGCCCAGAGAACTGGGCCATAGCCTAGCCAAGTGGATGGATGAAATTAATTATTACAGGGCAATTCCCAGATTGGTCTATGAAGAACTTCAGCAGTGTCCCTTGCACCTAACTAATGTTCTCCCCTTTTGGCAGAGGACAAAACAGAAAGGAAAGACAAGGTACAGGGAAGGGAAGGAGATGGTAAATTGGATTAAAGTTGTCCACAGAAGGGATGTAGCACTTTCCTCTTCTCTTCCTTCAGTTTGAAGCCCAATTGCTAGAGAAATGCACACATCATTAACTGCTGGCAGCTGCCTACTCACACTCTGCCCAGATTTCAATTCATACTGTTCAAATGGTCTTTGTTTACTCCAGAGAAATTAAATTAGAACAGATAATACACACGAGCCGCATTCCTAATGGCTCCATCATCCTGTCAATGATTTCTTGTATGTTCAATGTTAAGTTTGGCTTCAAATTTTGGAAGAGGAAAATAGCACAGAATTAAATGATGTGGGGGCTCACTAGGGGTGGTGGAGGTGCATGGCAAGGCCTGAAGGAAAAGCTGAGACTCATTTTCTGGAATCGCAGGGAAGACTGAGTGTTACCAGGCTGGTAGAACGTACTTCATGGATATTTGCTTAGATTCTTTTATTTTAAAATTATTAACAAATCATTTTTTTAGAGAGAAAAGAACCATTAGAGACTCCTAATCTCACAAAACAAACTGAGGGTTACTGGGGGGTGGGAGGGTAGGGATAGGGTGGATGGGTTATGGACATTGGGGAGGGTTTGTGCTTTGGTGAATGCTGTGAAAGATGTAAGCCTGATGATTCACAGACCTGTACCCCTTGGGCAAAGAATAAAAATAAAACAATAAAAAAGAATCAAATGAACATTAAACTCACTTCTATTACTTTAAATTCTATTTTTGACTTTATTCAGTTCTCCAAAGACTGGCGTGCCTACCTCTTGGTTCTCAATATTGTCTCCCTTTTTATCTACCTTTTCTCCCTATGGAATCTTATTCAATCTGATTGTTTAATTATCATCTCTATGCTGGTGACTCCTACATTTAAATCTTCAGGTTTGCCTTCTCCTGGGAGCTGCAGGCTCTTATTAAACTGTCCACTTGACACCTCCATGGGGTCTACAATTATAGTCATCTGAGACAAAATGGCCATGGCAGAACTTTTTTCAGACTTTAATGAGGTATAATTGATAAATAAAATTATAAGATATTTAGAGTATACCATGTGATGATTTGGTATATGTATACACTGTGAAAGCATGCCTCCCATCTGGGTAATGAACACATCCCCTCACCTCACATACTTACCCTCCCACCCCACCCCACCCCCTTTTTTTTTTGGTGAGACTATTCAATTTCTACTTTCTCAGCAAATTTTAGTTCTCCTGCACAGTGGGATCAATGATTCTCACCATGTTATACATTAGATCCTAAGACTTTATTCATCTTATAACTGCAAGTTTGTATCCTTTTACAAACTGTTCCCTATTTCTCCCACCCCGCCCCTAATAACCATATATTGTATTCTTTTCCTTTGTTAGACTTCTTTTGTTTTCATTTTTTTAAGATTCCACATACAAATGATAGTGTGCAATATTTACCTTTCTCTGTCTGGCTTATTTCACTTACCATAATGCCCTCCAGGGTCACCCATACAGTTGCAAATGGCACAGTATCATCCTTTTTTAAAAGCTGTATAATATTCCCTTGTGTGTATACATCACCTCTTCTTGGTTCATTCACGTGCTGACAGACACTGAGTTCATTTCCATACCTTGGTTATCACACACAACTCTGTTCTCGTCCCTTCCTCCTGTTTCTCCTCTGTCATTTCCAGCCCAGTAAATAGCCCTTCCATCCATTGTTTTATTCACTTAAAAACCCAAATGTCATCGTTTTGTTTCTTTAATTACTGCACTTGCTACAAGCAGTCCACCAGAAGGTTCTGTCTCCTCTACCTCCGGAGCACGTGATTAGGCTTCTTTCTCTTCCTGTTGCAGTGGTGGCCCCGCTGGCCTCGTCTCTCTCTGGGCTCTCTGCAGCTGCCTCTGAGCTGGGCTTTCTCCTTCCAGACTTGTTCATCTTCCCGTTCTATGGCCTCCATTCTGTGCAGCACATCGGGGGAGCTTTGTGGTATACAAACTGGATTGTGCCACCTCCTGCTTGAAATACTTGAAGGGCTCCCACCAACTCATAGTATCTAAATGCCTCCCTTACGGGCCCCCATAAGTGATCCTTGCCCTCATTCCTGATCTTGTCCTGGACCCTCTTCATCTGTATGGTGCTACAGCCTCATGGCCCATGGTATCTTCTGTGGTTCCTTGCCTCCACCCTGGGTGCTCCCAGCTCAGGACCTTTGCATTTGCAGTTACCTCTATCTAGAATATTCTACCTTTCAGATGTCAGGTCAGATGTCATCTCCTGGGAAAGGTTCTCCCTGTACACCTTATCTAAAAAGACCTCTCTCCTAGTCACTCGTATGACATGATACTTTCGTTGTTTCTGTGGCATGTACACAATCTGAAGTCATCTTATTTATTTTGCTTTCTTTTTTTATTGTCTGTCTCCCAAAGAGAGAGCTTTAGACACCTTGAGAGACTGCTTGGTGACCTTCCACATATTGAGGAATTGTCCTTAACATGGTTACCACCCTTTATTTATTTATTTTTAAAGATTTATTTATTTATTTATTTAATTTAACAAAGAGAGAGAGGAAGAAAGAGAGCCCAAGTGGGCAGAGTGGCAGGCAGAGGGAGAGGGAGAAGCAGGCTCCCCGATGAGCAAGGAGCCCAATGAGGGTCTTGAACCCAGGACCCTTGGATCATGACCTGAGCCGAAGGCAGACACACCCGACTGAGCCACCCAGGTGCCCCTTAAGTTTGTTTTTTGAGAATATTTTTACCTTCTGATACAGAACTATCAGGTATCATTGTAACCTTCAGATAATTTTGAAGAACTTTCTTTTTTTTTAGGTTAAAATTATTGGCCCAGTTTAATTACATAGTTCTGTGGTTTATGAAGTAATAATGTACATAAATGGATACTTTTGTTTAAACTTATCCTCTTGGCTTTGTTCATAAATTTTATACACATATATGCAATTATCTCAAAATATGAAGTTTAGTGTGAAGTGCCTCGCAAGAGGCCCATTTGGGTGCTGCCTCTTCCTTCTTCTCTACCTGATCTCTGAGAAGTTGAGTGATCCTCCTTTATCTTCCTCCCAGAATTACGCTCACTCCTTGCATTTCTTTAAATATTAAAAAGTTCAAACTTTTTTTCCCCCACGTATTCATTGGCCATATGTATTTTTCGTTTTGTGAAGCATGTGCATATTCTTTGTGTTTTTATATTAAAGTTGTTCTTTTTCTCATTTGTAGGTAAGAACTATTTTTTTAAAAAAGATTTTATTTATTTATTTGAGAGAGAGAGTGTGTGTGTGAGTGGGAAGTGGGGAGCAGAGGGAGAAGGAGAAGCAGACTTCCCGCTGAGCAGGGAACCTGACACTGGGCTTGATCCCAGGACCCTGAGATCATGATCTGAGCTGAAGGCAGATGTTTAACTGAGCCATTCAGGTGGCCCCAGGTAAGAACTATTTTTGTATTAATGTCAGAATCCCTTTGCCTATCCTATATCACATATATAATTTCTCATTTTATTTGAGGCAAAATTGTAAAATTTCTCTTATAAAAATATCAAAAAATAGAAAAGTAAAGAGAATAACAGGGCAAATCCTATGGAACCATCACGAGCTTCCACACCTGTAGAGTGATAACCACCCAGCACCATCTGATAAACATATCCACCCACTTCCACTGCCCTGAGTTATTTTGAGGCACATCCTCAAAAGCAACTCATTCACGTGTAGTATTTGAACAGATATGTCTCAAAGGTAAAGTTTCTTTTGTATATACATAAGTAGCATACCATGATCTCACCTATAACTGAACAATATTATTAAATATCTAGTCAGTTTTTCCGGATGGCCTCATAAATTTTTTTAAGTGTCTTTGTTTGAATTAGGATTGAATTATAGCCTCTTTGCAGCCCCCCCCACTTCCTTGCAGTTATTTAATGAAGAAACCATGTTGTTTGTCCTGTAGAATTTTCCACAGTCTGGATTTTTCTGATTCCATCTCAAAGTACTTTTTCTATGTTGTTCTGGCCCTATTTCCTGTAAACTCATCGTTTGATCTAAAGAATGGATAAGATGAGGGCTTTATTTATTTTTATTTTTTCCAAGATGAATTCATAGGTCATGTTGGTGCCTCTGTTAGGAGACCCCTTGTGTCTGGAAGCTCTTCCTGTCTTGTTAGCGGCCCTGGGGTCAATCACTGCTTTGATCCTTTATCACTTTGGTTGTAAATAACTGATATTTTCATTCCATCATTCTTCCTCATTTATTTCCTAAGATACTTCTGAAAAGAGAGATTTCCCCTATTCGTCACTCATTTACCCTGTGGTACAGTTGTTGTGGTTTTTTTTGAATCTTTTTTTTTAAGATTTTATTTATTTATTTGACAGAGAGAGACACAGTGAGAGAGGGAACACAAGCAGGGGGAGTGGGAGAGGAACAAGCAGGCTTCCTGCTAAGCAGGGAGCCTGATGCGGGGCTCAATTCCAGGAGCCTGGGATCATGACCTGAGCCAAAGGCAGATGCCCCCCCAACTCCCCATGGTACAGTTTTACGGGGAAGGCAGGATAAGTACTTGATTCTTTCTCTTTACTTGGCTGTCTTCAAAATAATCAGTTAGCTCCCTGCCTTTCTCAAGAGGTGACAATGAGTGTTTTTTTAAACTTGGTATCATTATAAACTCATGAATTGAAACATATTTGAAGTGTTTGAATTCATTGTAGTTGTTATTCCTGTTGATGAACAAACATGATAAATCATTTGAAGGCGAGCATCCAGTCTGCAAACTGAGGCCATTTATAGCATTTACTAGATGAGCTTACCATATGGTTTTATTTTATTTTTTTAAGATTTATTTATTTATTTGTTTATTTGAGAGAGAACGAGAGAGCACAGGAGTGAGGGGAGAGATAGAGGGAGAAGGCCACAAGCAGACTTCCCACTGAGCACAAAGCCCAGTGCTGGGCTCGATCCCATGAGCCCAGGATTATGACCTGAGCTGAAACCAAGAGTCGGCTGCTTAACTGACTGAGCCACCCAGGTGCACTGCCATATGGTTTTGGAAAAATAACCAGAATAACGGCATCTCCTGTTTTGTCTATTTAAATAAAAATTCAAAAATAATGATAAAAAGCAGTTTCTCTTTTTTACAGTACAGTGAAACAATTCTATATACCAGGCTATAACAAGTGTTTTTTTTTTAAGATTTTTTTTTAAAGTCATCTCTACACCCAACCTGGGGCTTGAACTCACAACCCTGAGATCAAGAGTTGCATGCTCTACTTACTGAGCCAGCCAGGAACCCCAGCAGGGTTTTTTTCCCCCCTAATAGAAAGACCATTTTGACGCTGAGACATAAATTTAATTGCTGATGTTTATTTGGTTCCAAACCGAACCATATATACTTTGGCATTTAAAAAAATTTCCTGTGTTGACAAATCGCGCTTTAAAAGTACATCCCCACACCCTTCCCTATTTCTCAGGATGTTTTCCAATGAGTCTTTTATCCCATTCTACATTTTGTAATAATGCCATGAGGTTTTAAAAAATATGATGAACTGTATGTAGAGAAGTGCAGAAACTTGTAGCATGGTTGAAAAAATAATACTAAAATCAACACAGATGGTTGGAAGGGTAGTCATAAAGTAAACACCCCTGAGTCCACCAGGAAGATAAAGATCTAGAACTTTACAGGTGCCCAGGATTCCTTCTTGTTTCCTTTCCCAGACTGATTCTTCTACTTCCCCATCTCCAGCATTTGTGTTCATCATTCCTGTATATTTCTTTATATTTTAGCCACCTAGGTGCTATCTGAAAACAATCTACTGTTTGGGTTTGGGCACCTATGTAGCCAGTACAAGCCAAGGTATGTGAGGACAAGGCACTGTTGCTCTTACGAGAAGGTGGGAGATGATAGGTAAAGGGACTGTGGGTCAGCCTGGATTCACTAAGTGTAGGGAATGTCAGAAGGCAGAGCCTTGAGAGTCCTAGGAACTAGAGCCCAGGTCTGGGGATCTGGCAGAGCAGGGGGGTGTCACACACTGGGTTTCTGGCGGGGGACACAGACCTTGGAGAATGCTCTGCTCTGGGCTCTTCTGTGGGGTGAAAGACAAGAATTCAGTAACTCCAGGCAGCTGGGTATTGAGTGCAGAACATTCCTTGGACAAAGTCAGGTGAGACCCTGAGCCAGGCTCTCCTGGGGTCTTTAGTCCTAGGGTTAGCACGTCTAAGTGACAGCAGCAAGTTTATTAATACAACCCTCCCCTTGTCTATCTCTTGAGTCACTGAGCTCTGAGTGAGACATTGTCTAGGCCTTCTCGTTGCTTTTCTCTTGTGGGGTCTTCTTTGTCCTGCCTCCTGGGTGCTCTTCTTTCTTGATTTACTCTGATGGTGTGGAGCACATTGTCTATTAGCATCTTTTTTATTTTAAGATTTATTTATTTATTTATTTGACAGAGAGAGAGAGAGCAATCACAAATAGGCAGAGAGGCAGGCAAGCAGGCTCCCTGCTGAGCAGAGAACCCAATGTGGGGCTCGATCCCAGGACCCTGAGATCATGACCTGAGCCGAAGGCAAAGGCTTTAACCCACTGAGCCACCCAGGCGCCCGTCTATTAGCATCTTGAGGGGATGCAATTTTTGAGATTTTACATTCCTGAAATTCTTTATTCTCTGCTCATTTTGGAAGTTGGAGTTTGAATGGGTTTTAGGGTGGAAATAATTTTCCTTCATAGTTTTGTCTTTTTCTTCCAGAATCCCTTTTGAGAAGTCTTAATCTGCTTCTTGATTCTTTAGACATGCTCTTTTCTTTCTCTGCCCTTCTTCGCTTGCAATTGCAAAGGTGCATGGGGTACACATCCATGAACCTTTTTTTTTTCTGGAAGATTCTGTATTTTATACTAACTTGTGGTTGGGTTGACCTCCATATCCCCCACTCGTGCCTTGACGTTTGGCTATCTCAGGTTTGCTCTGCCTGTTGTCCCTCACCCACCTGCTTTTATACTGCAAGATTTGGTGACTGCTCTTACTGCAGGTTTGTGTTTCAAAAATATCTTAATGAAGTATTGAGAAGGAGGGAATTTAAGATTTATTTGTTTAATCTGCTACCTTGCCCCCCTAATGTCATAGGTTTTTAATGTTCATTTGAAATTCCTTCCCTGTAAATGCATTATGAAGGGTCAAATCTGCAACAGAGAAGGAGGACCTGTGTACTTAGTTCCTTTGACCATAATCCTCACTTGGCCAGGGCCATCCATGCAAGATAACCAGGCAGTCAATTCATTCACACAATTCAAAACCACCCTGGCAAAATGTATTTGCCATCTGATGGATTAAAATGAAGAACAGTCAAATAATTGAGTTTCACACGTTCAAGCTGGCCTTTTTTGAAGCCAGTCTCTATTGAGTGGATGTCCTTCATTTCTGTTTTTGATTTTGTTTTGTTTTTCCAAAAGGCTGTTCTGAGAGCTCACAGCCAGGCTGGATTTGATGGGTTGGTGGCCTGCTGTTTTGAGGGGAGGCTAAGGTATACATAGCTGTGTCCACCACAAATCAGCTTTCCCCCTGAATCATTCATTCCTAAAGGAGAGAAACTTGAAATCATAACTCTGAGGGTTTCAGAGTATGACTCAAGGAGCCACTCACTGGGAGTGAGAAACTTGGGCATATTTTGCTTCGAACTCCATAGCATATCTGTGTTTGTTTAAATATCAAATCCATTGTTGACCGCTGAGTGTAGTGACTGCCTCAGAAAGGTGAGTGGTATTTCTTTGGGAGATTTCCATAGTTTTTGGCATATCGCCACCTGTCTTTTCCAGAAGTATATCACAAATGCTTTATCTACACTTGTCGACAGAAGAATTTCCATGACGTTTTATGTCTGAAAATAGAAAATCTTTGGGCTTCAATTCAGCAAGAAATAGTTCATGAAAATTTAACTCGACGTCATTTGATTTCTCTTTATTTGTAGAAAGAATTCCAAGCCATGCTCTCTGACCTCTTTGATCTCATATTGTTGCCAACAGCTAATGATGGGTGCCTGCTTGTCCATTATTTTTTTCCTAAAAACATATCTCAGTTATTTTTATAACGTACTGGCTGCAAGCCTTTTCCCTTAGAGGCACAGGCTGAATTCCTAGGAAACAATAAATAAAGAATTTATTTATTTTATGATTATTTCTTTGCACAAGAAACCCAAGGATGCTGTGTGTACTGGAGTTTTAAAGCTTTGAATTCCGCATGGTACTTAAAGGACAGAGAAAGGGCCTCTTTGAAGGGGTGTTTGAAGCTATCTTATGAGCTTTGGCTCCCTCCCTGGAGAAGACCCCAGGGTGGAGGTCCCAGGGTGGAGTGCAGTTGGTTTTGCCTTCCTGCTGCTTTCCAAATTGCTTGTTCCAAGACCCTGCTTGTTAAGGATCACAATCTAGCAGAGGGTGGTTATTATAAAGAAAAGTATTCAAATAAGATGGTAGTTAATCTGCCTTCTGCATATCAGTTCCTGCTCAGAAAACAAAAAAACCTTGATTTGAGTTCATGTATTGATTTGGGGGAATCTCTGTAATTTGTACGGTCTCCAGATCACATTGCTTTTCTAGTAGTTGTTGGAAGGTGCGTAGAGCAAAGCTTTAGAGGAATAGAGACCTGAGGTCTAGTTCATAGTGTGTCCCTTACTAACTGTGACTGAAAGGAAGTTGCTTAATGTCCCTGAGTCTCACGATCATGAAATCTGGGACTTTCCTCTCTTTTGTCACTGTCCTATACCCACTCATGGAACAGGGCCTGACACATGGCAGGGGATGGTGAAGGAGTACTTGAGATGTGATACTATATGATCTCACTTACATCATCTAAGAAATCTAGGAACCAAATAAATGAACAAACAAACAAACAAAAACCAGACTCTTAAATATGAGAACAAACTGGTGGTCACCAAAGGGGAAGTGGGTGGAAGGATGGGCGAAATAGGTACAAACTTCCTGTTATAAAAGAAAAAATTCTCTGAGATGAAAAGTACACCATAGGGAATACAGTCAATAAGATCATAATAACATTGTGTGGTAACAACGGTGACTACACTTATCGTGGTAAGCACTGAATAATGTATAGAAATTTTGATCACTATGTTGTACACCTGAAACTAATGTAACATTATATGTTAACTATTCTTTAGTAAAAGAGAAATGTTGGATTAAATGATGAATGAATTAATGAAATACAGCATTCCTAGCCCAATTCAGAGTAACTGATAGGTACTCTATGAAAGCTACATTCTTTCCCTATCTTTCAGGATGAATGCTCGGTGCACCTGGGTGGCTCAGTTGGTTAGGGGGCCAACACTTGATTTTGGCTCAGGCTATGATCTCAGGGTCGTGAGATCAAGCCCGTGTTGGGCTCCGCACACAGTGGGAACTCTGCTTGAGGACTTTATCTCTCCCTCTGCCTGTCCCCCTGCTCGCTCTTTCTCTCTCTCTCTCTCTCAAGTAAAAAAAAAATCTTTTTTTAAAAAAAGAAGGACCGGGCGCCTGGGTGGCTCAGTGGGTTAAAGCCTCTGCTTTCGGCTCAGGTCATGATCTCAGGGTCCTGGGATCGAGGCCCACATCGGGCTCTCTGCTCAGCAGGGAGCTTGCTTCCCCCTCTCTCTCTGCCTGCCTCTCTGGCTCCTTGTGATCTCTCTCCCTCTGTGAAATAAATAAATAAAATCTTTAAAAAAAATAAAAAAAGAAGGATGGATGCTGCATATAGCAATATTAATGACTACTACCATATCCAACATTTGATGTGTGCTAGGTGGTGTTTTAAATGTTTTGCATGGGCTAACTCACTTACTCCTTACAAACAGCACTTCCATGAAGTGCTGTAATTCTGTTATGGTTGAGGGAATGAGGTACAGAGACAATCAGTTAGTAGCCCAAGGCTAGACATGGTAGAACCTAGGATCTAAGGCAGCTTGGTTCTGGAGGCTGTATTCTTAATCAAAACATGGGCACATCTCTCTTATTAGCCATCTAGCATCTGAACCCTGTCTCTATTAGGGAAATTTTCCTCCATCTTGAGAGGTAGAGGTTACATCCCACAGCAAAAACTAAAAATGCCAGCCACTCACTTCCCCTGCATTTTTTTTGCAGCTGGAGTACAGACCTGTGGCTTTGGCCTCACTAGTCAGACACACTCACGTCAGACTTTTTTAGAAGCTAGTGACTAAGGAAGTAAGGACTTCCTAGAATTCAGGCTGGCAGGGGTGTAGCCATATGCAGCTTCCAAGGCTAGTGATGTGGTTCTGACAGTAGGACCCAGAGTCTAGTGTCTGTGTATCACTAATTCCCAGCAGTACCCCATCTTGGATGGAGAAACATACTCCAAAAGGGCCCAGTCACTCCCTAAAACTGCATAAAGAGAAAGATCAGCTTCCTGGTATGCTATTGCTGGCCCTGCCATCCTCCCGCCAACCCAATATTTTCATGTTGAGTGGAAAGGAAAAAGACCTTATTCCTAGTTTACCAATGTCCTGGCACAATATGTTGACACCATCCAAGATGGCAGACTGCTACTTCATGGCCCCTCTCAAAGGGAGCCCTGAAAGAGAGGGGGACAGGCCATTTTCCAGTGGGCAGAACTGTAGGTGGCATCTTAGTTTGTACTTGCCTGGAAGGAGAGAGAGCTTGGGTTAAAAATCTTCATCATGGGATGTATTTAATGGTTTGGCTGGATGCTCAAGGTCTGAGAAGCACCATGATTGCAGTTGGTGATATGGAAACTTGAAGGAGAGGGATATGGGTGATCCTCTTAGAATGACAAATACGATCAATACTTGCCTCCCATACGCATTTGCCCAAAGGCTTTCACCGCAGAGAAGCCCTTCAGTAATGAGGGGGTACCTGCCCCCCTTGTAGGTGTCAGTCAGCTTCTCCCCAGCCATCCAGTGCTTGCTCAGTGATCTCTTGAAGTCAGTGGAATTCAAAGGGATAGAGGCTAAGCCTGGGCTAACAACATGGCCTTACCTTCCTGAAGGGAATCTGGGTTAATGTCATCATTGCCGTGTGGCCAACTGTCAGGCAGCAACAATTAATCTAAAATGGCACCACACCATGGAGGAACCAGTCAGCTACCTGGTGAGAGGCTGACTGCATTAGATTCACCTTATACCTAGGAATCAAGGATTGGAAGTGGAAATGGGATGTCTCACTAGGAAACTCACTTGTAAAAGTATTGCTCTCTGCTCTCCAGGCTGGGGGCTCTGCTAACTTCGAGGCCTTGGCAGGCAAGGGAGAAACGCTTCTACTTGAAAGTGCAGTTATTGTTCCATTTAACTGGAAGCTGACTATTTCCACCTCCTCTTGTCACTGATGAGAGAGGCCAGAGAGGAAGTTAGAGTGTTCATTGTGGCAACTGATTCCTGGGGTATTAGAATCCCACCAGACTGCCCCCACTTCACGCACCAGTTGCAAGTCCCAGCTGCCCCTGTACCTCTGACCAACCAACTATAAAATCAGAGTTTCCCCCAACCTTTCTCCAGGTTCTATAATTTGCTAGAATGACTCACAGAACTCAGGAACACATTTTACTTATGTTTACTGGTTTATTATGAAGGTTGCAATTCAGGAATGGCCAAATGGAAGAGGTACATAGGGCAAGGTTTCGGGGTGGCAGCGATGCATGGCTTCCATGCCCTCTCCAAGTGCCTCACCCTCCTAGCACTTCAACGTGTTCATCAACCCAAAACAACTCTCTGAATCCCATCACTGAGGTGTATTTAGGGAACTTTCATTACCTAGGCATGTCTGATGATTGTGATTGAACTGTCTGTGATTGAACATGTCTGGTGTTTGTGATTGAACTCAGTGTCTAGCCCCTCTCCCCTTCCTGGAGATCTGGGAGTGGGGCTGAAAATTCCAACCCTCTGATCATGGCTTGGTTTTTCTGATGACCAGCCCCCATGCTGAAGCTATTTCTAGCATTTCTCCTCCTACTCTTCCCACAAGCCAGAGTCATCATTTTAGCATATAGAAGATGCCCTTATCACTCAAGAGATTCTAAAGGTTTTAGGAGCTCTGTGCCAGGAACTGGGGATACCGAAGTAATATTTATTTATTTTTTTATTACGCCATGGTTGCCATATTCAGTAGTAAAAAGTTAGAGAAGACTATGGCAGTTCCAAATGGGCAGTACTATGAAAGGATCAGATTTCTATTTTCCCACCTGCTGAAAATTTAGGTGGATAGGGTAGGAATGAAGTCCATATTTCAATTAGGGCAACAGGATCAGTTGTAGAAACAGGGATTGTAGGATTGACTCAGGTTTTTTCTTTGGTGTATTACATATTTTATTTGTTTCCTTGTTCTTCTTTCTCCATTTCTTCCACAATTTTACATAAGGTGTGTCATTGGTGGTTAACTATAATTATTGAATATGGAGCCTGGATTACAAAGGAGCTAGGGGATGAATGGTTATTATCCAGAGATGCTGGCCTTGGAGATGGACACCATGACGGACAGTCCTGTGGGGTGTCCACCTTCTGGGCTTTGATTCAGGTTGTGTGTTGGAGAGTTATACCATGTTCAGAGGAAGTGTTTTTGACCTTTGGTAAGAAGAGTGTATATTGATGGAGGGGACCCAAAAAATTGGATTCCAGGGGACGTTTGATTACCCAATGTCTCATTGCCTTCCTATGTCTGGGAGAGTCTTTACTTGATAACACAATATAGGAGGTAGCAACCTACCCAGTGATAAAAACTAAAACACTAGACTTGTTTCACACCCCCTCTTTCTGGGAGGGGGGGCAGGCAGGTCGATGTGTGACTTTGGCTCTGCCAATCAGACACACCCATTGCAGACATTGGGGCTGCCAGAGGCAGGGACTTCTTGGGATTCACTTTGGTAAGAATGGTGACTGCTGCAGTAACTAACTCAATTTCTGGAAGGAGCAGCTACAGCCATGTCATCAGCGGGACCCTGAGCTCCCTCCTGAAGTGTCTCCATGCAGATAGTGAGGTCCCATTCTCAATGAGACATGTTCTGTGGATAGAGTGGACATTTCTCCTGGACATGTAACCTCCTACAATGACTTCCTGGGCTACTCAAATATCTTCTGATATATTTATTCCTTTTGGCTTGCATTAAGATGGAATTGGTTTGTCTGGCTTGCAACTTAGAAGCTGGTTGATACATGCCAAAGGGCAGACTGCTGGAGAATTAATTCTTCTGTTGATTAATGTTCATGTGATTTTTACCAAGTAAGTGAGCAAACATTCTCATGAAAAAGCACAGAACTTCCTTATTAATCAGAAATTAGAAATCCAGGACCCCAGTGTCCATCTCACACTTAGCCATTTGCGTCGTTTTTAATGTCTGTGCTTTCAAAATAGAAAGGAATGTTTGCAAGCAGAGCAGACATGAGTATTGTGCTCATGTCATACCAGAAGCAGCGTCCATGTGGCCTCGTGGATGGCGCTCAGATCACCAGTGTGCGGATGTCTCTTGAGGCTAAGCCTTGGCCATGGTTTCCAGTGGGGCCATAACAACAGCTACATGGGCTGCTGTAACAGTGATTCCACACATGCTCATGTATTCAGGGGAGGAGGAAGGATCAGACTGCCTTGTCTGATTGCATTTGGAGTACCAGATTCTTAGATGGAAATCTATTGGGATTTTGGAATAGCAGTTGCGTTTTTAAGCGTTTTCAACACCATTTCTGAAAGTTTTTGAGGTCCTATGATGAGGGGAACTAGTCAGACTAGCAAAAGGATGGAAAAGGAGCATTGACTGATAGATGCCCTTGTTGTTCTGGAACTATTGGAGTGCCTGTTTGAGGCAAACCTGCTTGGGAGACCATGTGGAGGATGACTTGGCCTGTGTGTGGCCAGCAGCCTTGAGACATTGGGTTTTGTGTGTGTGTGTGTGTGTGTGTGTGTGTGTGTGTGTGTGTGTGTGAGAGAGAGAGAGAGAGAGAGAGAGAGAGAATGAGAGAGAGAAGGGGGGGACAGGGAGAGAGAGAAAGAGGGCACCCAGTGTATGGGCTCTGACCTTTCACTCCCAGCTAAGAGTCTTTGGGGGAAAGTATGGTGGTGGTGTGTACCCCACCCCTTATTTAATCCTAACTGATTTTGGTCTTGTCATTAGGGCTCCATGTTAGACCTTTGCAAACCTTTGCAAACCTTTGCAAATTTCTCACTGGAGTTTCCCTGTGTCCCCTTCAAAAGGATGAATTTCATTGATTCCTAACTTATATTCTAACAAGAAAGTTCTGGGTTGACACATTACAGGATATTTAGCCTTCCTGGTTGAAAGAGAAATTAAAAAGCCATCTTGTACACCCCCCCCAAGACTCTTAGCAAGGAGGAAAAGGTCAGTATGAGCTGGCTGTTTATTTTTTCTTTCTTTGGAGAGTTATGTGAAATGCCTTCCATGGGTGAGTAAGAGATATTCAGATTCTGCCTCCTACAGGATTCCCCAAGCTGATGCAAATGATCACAGTAACTTCCAGGGCATTCTTCCCACATCCAGTCTACCTTTCTTGAAAAAGTGCTGTTTCTTGCCTCAGCCCTGTTCAGCGCTCAACTAATAAAGCAAGTTAGCAAGTAGGGTTCCCTGAGATTTGGCACTGGCTTCCTCTCTGGGTAGCACCTCTCCTCACTGTCTCATTCAAAGACTCTCCCCAAATATGCCACACAACTTGCCAATTTTCCAGTAATACCTCTCTGATTCCAAGTCCCCCTCTCATCTAGTTTTTGAAGAATCCCACTCTGGATGTTGGCCTTCCACAAAACCACACTTTCTTCCAGGTCTGCTTGACTTTCTGTGTCTGCCGCCATACAGGATTCACAGCCAGGAACCCTGCCCAAAGCAGCCCCATAGTTGTCACTCCACTTCCTGCCTCAGATACCTCAGCTGGCACTGCTCCTGTGTCCACACTGGAACCATGGAACTATTGCTTCCAGAACCTGAGTGTGGTGACCACCATGGTGGCTGTGTTGGTGCCGTCCTCCCCTGCTGTGGCTCTCCCTTCCTGGGCAGAGTCCAGGGAGGGGCATGTGACTCCCTATATCCTGGGCCTGCACCTTTGAGCAAGGAATGCTGGGAAAGTGAGTGTTGGCCACTCTGGGCTTCTGTGGTGGGGCGTGAGCCCTGCCTGACAAGGGAGGAGATGTGCCAAATGCAAGAAGTGTGTTCAGAGTCTGATTAGCTAAAGAAAATGCCAGAGGTCAACATGAGTGCCTCACCTAATAACAGTGGCACTTAGGAGTGATTCGCCCATGATGTCAGATTATACGTTTTATCACCTACTCTTCACCTGCCCTGTATGCTTGGCCTAAGTAATCTCTAATTTGTGTAAATAGGGATATCATATATAAGAAACTGAACACTTATGTGGAAAACTCAGTGCTATCTTTTTCTGTCTACAGGATAATTGAAAACTTCTTACGAGTTTCTGTTAGCTTTAACATTATGGCATAGTATAAGGGATATTAAGCAAGGGATTTGGGTCTTGGATCTGAGTTTTGATTTGATTCTCTTACACAATTGGTGTGATGTTGAAAGAGTTACTTCTGCTTCTTCCTATTCACTTTTCTTGGTTGCAAAATGGGGCAGTAACAATCATGCATGCTTATGAAATGAGATAAGAGAAGGAAAGGAGTTTTATATGCCTTCCAGGCACCTCACTCTCTTCTCGAACGACACATTTTTTTCAGGCTCAAATGTTTCCTTATCTGGGAAAGTTTTCCCAGCTTCCTTAGACTACCTTAATTGTCTCCTTCCTTCCTTCCTTCCTTCCTTCCTTCCTTCCTTCCTTCCTTCCTTCCTCCCTTCCTCCCTTCCTCCCTCCCTTTCTCCCTTCCTCCCTCCCTCCTTCATCCCTCCCTCTCTCCTTTTAGAGAGAGAGCACAAGAAGGGAGAAGGACAGAGGAAGAGGGAGAGAGAGAATCTCAAGCAGACTACCCATTGAGCACAGAGCCTGTTTTGGGGCTTGATTTCATGACCCTGGGTTTTTCACCTGAGCTGAAACTAAGAGTTGGACACTCAACGGACTGTGCAACCCAGGCACCCCACATTAGTTTTTTCTTAACTGCTACAACATAGGCAGATGCTGAGGTTCTGAGAACTTCAAGAAAAGACTGATTTGATGTGGGGGTTTGAGGGTAGGAATGGGAAGGACAGGATGGAGAGGTCAGAGAAGACTTCACTGGGGGGCTCACACTTGAACTTCTGTCTTCTCTACCATCCATCCTTTGCCCACCAGATGTTGACAGGAAGGATTCTAGAACACACAGTTAAGTGATCCAGAGATCATAACTGTGGTGAAAGAAGCATCTCATGTAGAATTATTTTCCTTGAAGCTGACTCTCCTGTCCATGATCTGACCTGGCTGGCTCTTATTGGAGCAGCTACCATCATTTGACCTCATTCAGCTCACTAGAAAGCCTTGGCTCACTGACATCTCATAACTCAATCTCATGGCTGGAGTATGTGCCTGTATCAGTTAGTAAAGGCTAGGTTGTGCTGTGATAACAAAATTCCCAACATGTAAATGGCTTCAAAAAGCAAGGCTTATTTTCTGCTGAAGCTTATGGTACACATCCATTGCTGGTGGGTTTGAGGTTCTGTTTAAGTTGTCCTCACTCAACCTAGTTAGCAGGGACTCTGTCTCTGTGCCTTTGGGATCACTGTGGTAGGCCCTGCTCTTACGATGTCTGCTGTGAGTGATATATGGCACTTCTGCTCATGGTTTTTTTTTTCCATTTTATTTTAATTTTATTTTTATTCTTTGCCCAAGGGGTACAGTTCTGTGAATCATCAGGCTTACATCTTTCACATCTGCTCATGTTTTATTGCAAAGCAGGTCATAAGACCACCACAATCTCAAAAGACAAGGAAACAGAAAACTGCCAGAATACTGCCATGCTCCTTAGAGGGAGATAACTAGAAATCTTTGGTGAACTGTCACATGACCCACAGTGGCCCATTTTTGTGTGTGTATGCACACACGTGCATTTTGACTATTCTATGTGTATAGTTAGCTTTTCCACATTGTCTTTAATGATTTTCTTTTATATCTAGCTCCTCCATTAGCCCATAAGTCCATTGTGGGCAAGAATTGTGTTTGACTCTGTATTCCTGGTCCAGAGACTTGGGGGGAGAATCTGCCCAACTGTGGATGGATGGATGGGGCCAGCTGGCTGCCTTCACTGAGCCTGGTGAACTCGGCACAGAAATTTCTCCAGCAGATGTTTGGCCTTGGGTGGAGAGCCTTCCTGAACACCTCTTTCCTTTGCCTCTCAAGAACAGACACCAGGAGGGTCTGGGTGGAGAGTCCCAGGCCTCTGACCAGTGCCAGGGAGTGCTGACCAGGGCGCTGAATCCTGACTGTCAACCAGAGCCTCTGAAGAAAAAAACTCAGAAGGGGAAACACCGGGAAGAAATTAAAATGAAATGGGCCAAAGAAATTTCATTAGGTGGATTGCTTAGAGATAAAGACAGGCCAGAGAAGATATTCCCAAGAGTTAAAAGACCCAGCACGACATTTTTGATACCAATGATGGCAATCTGATTTCTGTTTATTTTTGTCCTCACGTTGCTGACAGCTTCCCTCATCCTCTTAAATATAGGTTGCCAGAGTCAATTAAATATGCAAGAGGAACAGTATACATTTTGGAGGAAAGTAATGATTGTTACACCTTAGAGAAGCTTAATGAACGCATTAATAAATGATCCTTCGCCATGATTTCCTCCTAATAGCCATCAAAATCTTTGTAAACCCACAGCACAATACATAACATCTTGTTCCAAGATTTGCTTTAAAAAAATCAATGCATACTTAAGTTATTTGTGTCAAAACTCATTTATTTTCACAATAACACAGACTGTCAAACCTGACATCCTGTTAATAGCATCCAGTGCATTTCCATATTATTCAAATATTTCCTTTTATGAAACGGGGACTTTTATTCACACCGCCCTGCGTACCATGCAGCACGCGTTTGCACATTAGCTCAGTTCACACAGCCAGAGAGGGGTTACCTGTGGCAACTAATTATGCCACCCTTTATGCATATTAATGAGTCTGGGAGCAGCCATTCTCTGTTCTGCAGAGAGGAAAAACAATTCCAGCCTAAATGGGAAACCGATTATAGGCAGAATACCAGAGAGTCGGAGAGCAATTTTTGATAATTTTCCATTTTTGATGTCCCTAGGTGTATTCATTTTCTATTGCGGCTGTAACAAATGACCATAAACTTTGTGGCTTAAAACACAAATTTATTATCTTACAGTTCTGGAGGTCAGGAGCACCACACGGGTCTCACTAGGCTAAAATGAAGGTGTCAGCAGAGCTGTGTTCCTTCCTGGAGGCTCCAGGGGTGAGTCTGTTTCCTTGCCTCTTTCAGCTTCTGGAGGCCTTCCTCTGGTCCTTGCACATAACCCCCTATTTTAGAATGAGGAAGCCTTCTCAAACTGCCCTCTCTCTCTGACCACAGTCTGGAGAAAGACTCTCCCATTTTATGGGTTCTTATGAGTAGGTAAGACCCACCAGGGTAATTCCAGATAATCTCCCCATCTCACAGTCCTTAACTAATCACTTCTACAAAGCCCTTTTGCGATGTCAGCCTTTTGTATGCCATATTGACAAATTGACAGGCTCTGCCATTAGGATGTCGCCATCTTCAGCAGGATTAGGGGGTAGGATGGGGGTGGGGTGCTTATTTGGCCTCTCGCCCCAGATCTTTCACATCCGGCTGTCCTAGAAGAAGCCAAACAGAATGCTGAGGGGGACTACAGATTTCTTCACGGTTGGTTACTCATTTCTCGTTTGCTACTTCCCCTCATTGATCTCACATCCCTTTTCTTCTCTTTTGCTTCCAGATCCTTTCCTTTCCTTTCTCTTCCCCCTCCATCCACCTCCTCTGTATCTTTTTGTCACTCTGTCCCTTTTGGTTTCTCCTGTCATCCAAAAGAGCCTACAACACCCCACCTGAGTTAGCAGCCTTGGTGAGTGTCCCCCATCCCTGGATGTGTGCTTCACGTTACTGATCTCCTCCTTTGAAATTAAATATGGTGGCATCATGACCCCATTTCATTTCAGCCTAAACACACTGGCCACTTCTATGCACCAGGCTCCCCACAAAGCAGGGACACTGCAAAAGCACAGGGAATCGAGTAGTCACCCGGATGTCCTTAGCATGCCCTTGAAGTACCCCAGTCACCGTGGGCACTTTCTGTATGGTCCTGGGGTAGCTTTCTGCATCTCTTTGGCTGACAGCTTTCTCTGGCATTGGTGGAGAACAGGGTACAGTGTCAGGGAACAAATGCCCCAGGAGCCAACCTTAGCAGGCGAGGGGACGGATGTTTGTGGATAAGCACTCTGGCCTTCTTATCTCCCACTGAGATGATGCAGGGGCCTGTCTACACCAGCTCCCTGTGGTCAAGAGTGGGTTAAGCCCCAGTGTCTTGCAGTGGCAATCCACTCTGTTCCCTTCTCTCTCTTACTCTCCCACACCCTCACAATACTTCCTGGGATCACCTTCCACATAAACACAAGCCTGAATTCTTGTCTCAGGGTCTTCTTCTGGGAGAACCCCAGCTCCAACAGAAGAGCCAGTTCCTGTGCTAGAGAGGATCAGGGAGAGAGACACACTCATTAAGAGGGTGGTATGAATATATGGAGGGTTCCAGAAAAGTGAGGTCCTGTACAAATATGTACCCTCCTATGTCCTCTGCCTTTTTCAGTAAATCTTCCTCAAAAAGGAAATGACACCTTTGCTCTGACTATTTAAAAATGTTTCCTTTTAGAACAATTGGCATGGAATTGGCTGCCCCTTGTGGCAAAGGCAGGAAGCCCTGCTCCTGACCTCCAGGGAACAGAAAGTGAGAGAGGAAGGTGGGGGGTCTGGTCAGTGGCTGGTCCTGTCCTCACTCCAGGAAGAAAAGGCTGGATGGGCAGAAGCAGAGCTATTCCTTGTGCATGAAAAATGAGTGATAAATATCCAAAGCAAAAATACTGTAATTCCCACACTGACGTGCCACCTCCCTTCTCCTGGGGCTGGTTATGGTTGTCCTGCCCCAGGTGCAGATTCCAGCTGTGACATTGACTCCTTGACCTGGTGGAAGAGATCCATCCTGCCTGCTGTCCCCCAGGGGTGCATTCCTGAGCTCCTTGGCCTGTACCCATAAGAAATGCCTACAGCAGGGAGCCTTTGTTTTATGAAACCACAGCTGCCTTTGAAGTAATCATTGCCATATCAAATTGGGAAGCTAATCTGATTTTAGAAGTATAGCCAAATCTCTGCTTAAAATTCCCTTATAATTGTTAGGAGGCTTGAATCTACAGCAACCATCTCAAACTATAGAAGAATTTATGAATTAGAAAACGATAGATACATGTTCTCCTCAATAGCACAGATACTTAACTTGACCAGAGAAGAAAAGTGGCCATCTTGCTTGGGTGGAGGCATAGGAAGGGTGGCTGGGAGGAGTCCATTTTTTTTTTCAGGAGGAGATATAAAATCAACCAATTTTGATGGTGGGCATCAGATCTTTTTTGGCCACTGCTGCCTGAATTCTCTTTAAGTCTGGTTAGGATTAGAAAAAGGACTAAGTGGGTCATTTCTCAAAAAGGCCACAAGATAGAAGGTGAGAACAGGGATTCTCCATGGTGGCAGTGGGGAGAAGGAGATGGTACATGCGTTCTCAAGATGAGATATAGTAAAACAGGGTAGAGAGGGACACATGAGCAGTTTGGAAAAATATATTCTGAATTATAAGTTATTCATAATACCAGTGCAAAATTTAAGTTCCTTGACTGGTAGGATAGTAAGGGCATTTTAAGGGATTGAATTTTTATATTTATATCAAGGGGCAAAGGCTTTTTCTTTTTTTAAAGATCTATTTATTTGAGAGAGAGAGAAAGTGTGGGGGGTGAGGAGCAGAGGGAGAGGGAGAGGGAGAGAGAGTCCTAAGCAGACTCTGCACTAAGCACAGACCCACACATGGGGTTCAGTCCCACAACCCTGAGATCAGGACCTGAGCTGAAACCAAGAGCTGGATGCTCAGCTGACTGAGCCATCCACGTGTCCCAGTGGGCAAGGTCTTTTAAAAGAGATTGTAAACACCTTTGGGGGTGGGATAAAAAGGAAGGTCCATAACTTTTACAATGACTTCCAAAGTTAGGAATAAGAAAAGAGTGGAAGAGAGATACTCTGAGAATAAACAGACAATGGAATAATCCTGAGACAAGCCAATAATGAAATTCTTCAAGACTTCGGAGAGAGGGAGATCTCTCCTTTACCTCCTTCCAAGGAACCAAGTGTATTTATAAGAGGATGTCTCTTGTTTAGGGTGGAGGTACAAGTGTGGGGTGGGTGAGGTGATTTCTGTCCACAAATACTTTTTTGAATTCACTCATTCATTCATTCATTCATCCATTCAACAAAGATTACTGAGGACCTACCATGCCAGAGACCTTGTGCCTGGTGCTGGGAATATGATGGTTAGCAAGACAGTTGCATATCCAGAGGGAAAGATGGGTTTATCACCTTTAATGATAATGGTTTATCCACCATTATCAACAATTTATGAGCCAATGGTTTATCCACCATTACCATGTCAACAATTACATAATGATAGGGGAAGCGTAACAGTCTAGGGTAAACAAACAAGAGAAGATCACAGGTAAACTGAGGTCCAGAGGACAGAAAGATACCCAGGTAGAGGAGGGGGATATTCCAGGCAAAGTGAAGAACTCATGTGAAAGCCCAGAGAAGAGGGACGTTCAGAGAATGGTAATCAGCGTGGCTGTCACATGGACAGCAAGAGAAGAGTGGCAGGAGGTGGGTTGGAGAAAGAAGCAGGACCTGGTTCACGAAGGGTCTTGTAGGCCATGCTGAGCAGTTTAGACTTGATTTTGGGGGCAGCTGGAGGCTACCAGGCAGGGAAGTGATGTATTATGCATAGTTAACCTCTCCAGAATGCTTGCCACCTGCCAAGATCTTTGCAGGACACTTTTGTTATTGTTATCCTATTTGTCCTCATATACTGTGTGGTTGGAACAGTGACCCCAGTTTGGAAGAGAAGTTGTCTGGTTCCCCTCCATCCGAACGGTGATTATTTCCATCTTACAGATGAACAAAATGGAGGCTCTAAGATGGTATGTGATTCGCTCAAGTTCATGTGACTGCTAGATGGTAGAGGGAGGATTGGGTTGCAGGGCTGTTTGCCATGAACTCTTTGTAGTTAAAACACTTCTCTGTATGTCCCCGTGGATTAGAGTCTTCTTTTTAAAAAGACTGCTGTGCAGAAGAGCAGGGCAAGGCTAGAAGCAGAGGGAGGAGTGGAGGGCTTCTGCTGTAATCCCCTGAGAGCTGGTGCTAGGCCAGAACAACCGGCATGGAGAAAGCTGGAAGATAGAGACATCTAGAAAGCTGAAAGAGCAAGAGAGTGAGATGTGTTAGAAAGGGATCTTCTTTTCTTCACAGTATATTTCTAAGATTTAATTTATCATTTTTAATCACATTATATAAATAAACCAAATTATATATCCATTATGCTGCATTATTTAGGTGGTTTTTCTATTATGAGAAATGCTCCTGGGGTGTCTGGGTGGCTCAGTCAGTTAGGGATCCAGCTCTTCACTTCGGCTCAGGTCATGATCTCAGGGTTGTGAGATCGAGTCCCATGTCGGGCTCTGTACTGGGCATGGAGCCTGCTTGGGATTCTCTCTCTTTCCCTTTCCTTCTGCCTATCCCCACCTTTCTCACTAGGGAAAGAAAAAAAAAAAGAAAAAAAAAAGAAAAGCAATGCTTCTGGCATGCTAGAAACAGATTCAAAATTGCACGTTCTTTCTCCAGTTCCTACATGGTGTTATGCACAGTTTCCATATACTTTAGAGTTTGCTTATGAATAATGGCAATTGAGTAGTAATCCTATGAGTAGATTATTCAGTTTTGAAATGTGTTTTCTTCTTTAAGTACTTTTTTCTCATTAAATTATTTTCTGTTATTATATTTGGGTTGGGTTTTCTTTTCCATTGGAATTTCCATTGGTCATGATAGAAATCAGTGGGCCACGGAATCCATGGCCAAAAAAATGTTCTGATAACTGTTCAAAGAAAAAGTGTGGGATTTGGGGTTGGGAAAAACATGCATTAAAGAAACACAGGCAAAAACATGCCAAGCACATTCCTCATCTGTGGAATGGGTATAATAATACCAGCAAGGATCGGTATAATCATTACACGAGTAATGCAGATGAAAGTTTCTTTAATATTACAAAGTACTATGTAATGCTGTGTTTAATACTTATTCCCTCCAGAATTCTAAAGAATTTAAGTTTTTCTTTAAGTAGATGACTATACCATATGGCAAGTTAATGCTAGCATGCAAAAAATTTTTACTGAAAAGACATGGACACAGAAAACTATACAAGACCAACGTGTGGTTTATTGATTAATCAGTAAGGTGGACATCCTATAACCAATACCTCAGGCAAGACCTAGAACTTTGCCATCTAGAAAGCCTCCTCCCTCCAACTGTCCCATCTCTGTCACAGACCCTTCTCTCCCCACTATCCTGACTCATCTGCAAATTATTTCCTTGTGTTTCCTTCTGTTATTACCCAGATGTACATCCCCAAACATTATGATATGGTCTTGCTTTTAAAAAAGTTATGATGTTATCTTTTAAGCCTCTTTTAATCTACCTTTTTTTTTTTCTCCCTTGCAGTCCATCTGATGGAGAACAGGCTTACTTGCCTTGCAGTTTCCCCCAGTCAGGATCTTACTGATTGCACATACATGGTGCACCTCAACAAGTCTCTCTCTCCTCTGCATTTCCTGCATGCTGGCCGCTGGATCCAGAAGTTTGCTCAGACTCAGGTTAGACTCAGGTTAGACTCCTTTGGCCAGATAACCATATGCTTTGGGTGACGCCATATGCTTTCACAGAGGCCACAGAAAGTGACTTCTGGTTCTCTCTCTTTCTCTTTTCTTTTTATTTGAGAGAGAGAGAGAGAGCATGAGCTGGAGGGAGAGGGAAAGAAAATCCAAAGCAGACTCTGCGCTGAGCACAGAGCCCAGTGTGGGACTCGATCCCACGACCAGGAGATCATGACCTGAGCCAAAACCAAGGGTTGGCTGCTCAATTAACTGAGCCATCCGGGTGGCCCTGGTTGTCTCTTTTTTATGATGTGATGACTAATAGCCTGCAGAGCTCTAGTCCTTCACCTCATAGGGGGCTGCAAAATAATGTTATTCTAATTTTATAATTTTTTTGCCATTTATGCATCAAATTTCTTTTATAAAAAAGATGCTTCTTCTCATCTACCATTTGGTTACTCAGTTGTCCAGATCATGCAAAAAAGCGGAATAAATATTTGAATCTTTCCCTTTATTTAACAATTTTCAAGATAATGGATTGGTTTCCTTTCAGCCTCTGAAGGTCATTTACTTTTCCCATAAATTCATTGTGAGCTCATAGTTTTAAAGACATTTAATGAGTTAAATCTTCTGAAATTATGCCAATTCTCTCCAAACTTAACTCTCAGAGTCAGAAGCTCCTGTTGTCAAGGCCCTCCTCCACTTTCTCACTGTCTCTGCTTTATCAGTTTTTTGTCTAGTTGATGGCAGCTTCTTTCTGATTCTGGGCTCCCCTCTCCTCTAATCCTTTTTAAAAATCTTTTGCTTTATTTTGACATTTAACTTGTACAAAGAAGGGCTCAGAGCATAATGCACAGCTCCAACAGTTAGCACCACTCCATTGTGCAAATAGAATGTATCAGCACCTCAGAAACCCGTTCTGCATATGCCTCCCCATCATGATGCCCTCCCTTCATTCCCACCATTCTGAATCTTGACACTATGGTTGGGTTTTGCCTTTCCCTTTAACATCCTATAAGTGGACTTATATGGTATGCATTTTGTGTTTGGCTCCTTCTGCTCAAGGTCATGGCCATGAGGTTTATCCATGCTTCCCATCCCTAGTGGTTTAGCATTCTATTGCATAAAGGTACTGTGATTTTATGTATCCATTCTTCTGTGGGTCATCCTGTAGGTTGATTCTGGCTTGAGGCCATTATGAATACTGCAAGTATAAACAGTTTTGTGCAAGTCTCCTGGTGAACCTCTGTCCATTTTTATGTGGGGTCTTGTTCTCAGAGAGGAGTTCATGATTTTTCTTTTTGGGTGCGCATCTCTTCAGCCTTAGTAGCTAATTCCACTTTCCTAAACTTATACCCATTTAAAATCCCACCCATTGCATATGAAAGCTCCTGTTACTTCATAACCTTGTCAACCCTTGGAATCATTGGCCTTTCCAGCTTTAGCCATTCTAGTGATGTGATATTTTATTGTCATTTTATTTGGCAGCTCTGATGACTAATGAGGTTGAGTATATTTTCATTTATTTGTTGTCCATTTGGAAGACCTTTCCTTTGAAGTTCCTGTTATACTTTTTTTTTCCTGTTGGTCTGACTGTCTTTTGGGGGAGATTGATTTGCATAAGTTCTTTCCATAGTCTGGTTACAAGCCTTCTATCAACTGTTTGGGTTGCAAGTACATTTCCTCCCATCTTCCCTTTTCACTCTCTTAAGCGTGTTTCTTGATGAACAAAATGTTCTTGATTTTGGGTGGCTCTATCAGTGAATGTCCAACTCTTGATTTCAGCTCAGCTCATGATCTCAGGGTTGTGGGATCAAGCTCCATGTCAGGCTCTGTCCTCAGTGGGGAGTCTGCTTGAGATTCTCTCTCCCTCTCTCTTCCTCTGCCCCTCCCCCATTCTCTCTCTCAAATAACCTAAAGAAAATAAAAGTTCTTACTACAGGTCTAGTGGTCACCTGACCTGCAGCAATGACATTGTCCTACTACCTGGGGAAACTTCGCTTTAAAATCATGACCCACTTCAGTGGCTTGGTGGGTTAAGCATGTGCCTTCAGCTCAGGTCGTGATCCCAGGGTGCTGGGATTGAACCCTGAGTCAGAGTCCCTGCTTAGTGGAGAGCCCGCTTCTCCCTCTCCCTCTGCCCCTGCTTGTACTCTCTCACTCACTCTCTCTCTATCTCAAATAAATAAATAAAATCTTAAAAAAAAAAAAAGAAAAGAAAAGTTCTTGACTTTAACACAGTCAGATAACAACCCAAACCTCTCCTTGATGACTAGTGCCTTTTATGACTTTTAAAGAAACGTTCCTCTACTCTGAAGTCATTAAGATTAATTACTGTGTTGCTTTTCACATTTAGAGCTATAATTCACTGGGAATTTCTGTATATGCTGTGAAGTAGGGGTCAAGTTTTTTGTTTTTGTTTTTTCCCCACATGAATAGCCACTTTGGGGCTTCACAGCCTCATATGAAATCAGTGCATATCTCCTTGTTTGTGTGCCTCAGCCCCAGGGGAAGATATTCCTAAATGCTGACCCCATCTCTCTGCATTTCTCTCTTGGCCCCTAATTCTTTCCTTCCTTGCTAGTTCTCAGATGTCCTCAAGAAGATATTTTGTTGCTGCTGTTGTAGTTTTATTTTGTGCAGCTTTTTCTGTTTATCCTCAGAGAGAGGGTTGATCCAGATTATGAATTCTGACCCCAGTTCATTCTTTACAATGGTCAATGATCATTTCTAAAATATAAACAATCATCTCACTCCTTTGATTAAAACATGGCAGTCACTCTTGAATACCTTTGGAGGGCATTTTTCAAGGTGTATTCTGGGCCCCTCTCTAAGGGTTGCAGGGAAAGTATAAGGCTTCTGTGGTGAGATGCCTTCTTCCTGGGAGTTTGAGGTAAGCCAGTGTAAACAGCATAATGTAGGGTCTTGAGCACATCTTTCTCAAGGCCTCTGTGTATAAGATGCATTGCGGGGAGGCTGTTAGAGAAGTGGTCCCCAAATCTATTTGACCACAGAGCCCTTTCCTCACCCAGCATCTCAAACAAAACAAAACAAAACAAAACAAAACAAAACAAAACAAAACACCAAAACCTATTTTTCCAGAGAACACACTGGAAAGTGTTGCTTTAGGTATGAACGGAGTTCCAGTGTAAGACTGGTGATGGGCCTTCTGTGTTTTCAGCCTCACCCCTCGCCTCTCTCTCTCTCTCTCTCTCTCTCTCTCTCTCCCACACTGTGCTCCAGCCCACTGGGGCCACTTACATTTTTTCTGTGTTCTCTGTGGTCTGTTCTGTTCCTTTGCTGCTGCCTGGCATGTCTTTTGCTTCTTGGCCTAACTCATACATACCGTCCCAGGTGGGGCCTCATCTTCTCTTGGAAGCTTCTTTGGCCTGCTGGGCCTGTAGACTCACCCCTTTATTCTTTCAAAGCGGCCCGCTGGGATTCCTTCTCCTCACAGTACTGACAGGACAGCAGTAGAACTGTGTGTTTCCCTCCCAGCTTCCCTCCCTCACCTCAGGCTCTCAGAGAATTGGGCCAGACCTGTCTTTCATCTGACTAATAGCATTTCAGTACATTGGGGCATCCAATAATGGTTCCAGTCATTTGTGTACTTTGTACTGGCATTCACTGAGTGTCCGTCAGGGGCCGGGCTCTACTCTAGGAGCAGAGAAGGAAACAAGATGGCCACGTTGGCTTGGACTTCATATTTTCACAGGTGTGAATATTCTCTAGAAAAGTCTCGACAAGACACTATTGGCTTATGCTAGTGCTACCCCCAACCTCAGGCAATGCAGGGCTGCCTCCGGAAGCCGTCAGATAAATCATCTTCCTCCAGTGAGCCTGTGGCTTGTCTGCGGTCACCGAGGGGCTAGAAACCAGACCCTCTAGGGGCCTATACTGCTGTGTGATCTGTAGATTCTTAATGAAAGCTAAGATCTCCAAGGGTGTTCCCTCACGCAGACAGCCCCATGACTGCAGGATTATAGCTTGCTGTTTCACTCATAAAACATGAGAGGAGACGTTCCAACAAGGCTCAGCCCTCAGGCTGCTGTTTGGGTTGAGATCATCTTCCCTCTTATCTTAGTCTTCATGGATGGAAATGAGTTTTAGTTAGGTTCTGGTACAAGTGGAAGCTTGAATACTCTGCATTACTGACTGTGACTGGTAATAAAATTGTAATAATAGTTAATAATAATAATAATTATAAAAACAACAGCAATAACAATGGTGGCTATCATTTATTGAAGGCCCACCATGTTCTAGTCAACAATTAATAAATGCCGTATTTGGACTGGAGTCCTGGGCTGACGGAGTTGTCCGGGAGATGACAAGGCACAGTGGAGGGCATGTGCCGTGGAATGTCACAGGCCTGGGTTTGACTCCTAGCAATGTCACATACTAGCTGGGGGAGAGTTAGGCAAGTTCCTCACTTTTTCTGAACTTCAGGGTCCTCTCCTATAAAAATGATAAAATCAGATTCATAGAGCTGTTAAGGAGAATGAAATATGATGTATGGATTGCTTCTTGCCCGGTACCTGGCTCATAGTACTCCAAGGCTAGTGGATGTTCCTTGTGGACCACTGGACACCTCCCTGTGGGTGGCTTGGACCTGTGGGCAAGGTGCAGAGGGATGGGTCCTAGACCCCACTGCAGGCACTGCCTGGGCCTCTTCTTTGCCCAGGACCGTGAACACTGTGGGGTTGCCCACGTTGGGTTTGGAAGAATTTCTGCTGCCTGCAATCTCTTCCTACTACCCCATATCCCACATTGGGTGCCATTGTTGTGAAGTCTGACCTCAAGTAACCCTGAGGGCTTGAAAAGTTAGGATCCTTTTCTTTGTCCACCTAAGTTGAGGGAAAAGGGGGGTTTTCCCAGAACAAGTCAAAGTGCTGAAGAAGTGCAGCCTGGGAGACAACGGCCAGTGATGGATCATTCTGTGGAGCAGATGTGTGGGCACGTTTGATTCTGTTTGCAGCTCTCCAAGGGGAGTTTGGGTCTGAGGCCTGGGTGGCTCTGATCATCTCTGAGGGGGTCAGCTGGTGATGGGCTGGGCACACGGCTTCTTCCCTGGTTAATGTGACTTCTGAAATGGAGCAGATTAATGCCTACTACCTGCCTGGTTTGGTTCTAAGTGTCCTCAGTTCTAGAATCTTCATACATCTTTTGAGAGGTGAGGAGGCTTGAAGGCTTGTAAAGATGAAAAGATGGTGAGCAAAGACACCAGCACCATTTCTGTGCATCATTGGCCCCCAGTAGGTGGGAGCTGTTCTTCAGAAGCTCAGGTTTAGAGAGGTTCAATAACCGACCCAAGGGCTGGACCTGTCCCCATGACTTGAACAACTCTCATGTCCATCCCTTTTATTTTTCCACTAAGACTTTTCTACAACTAGAAAGAGCAGAGCTATTCAAGAAGGACTTAAATATATAAACTTATATTGAATATTTATTGAATAAAGGAGAAATAAATAATTATTGAATAAACACATGAATGAGTGAATGAATGGTTAGATGCATGAATGAAATATAACTGCTCTTCTTGTGTAGAAAACATGTATTAGAAAGCCTTCTACAAATACTGGCTATGAACTCCCTTCTCCATTTCTCACCAACCTCCCCTAGTCTTGCCTCTGAACAATATATAGCTCAGTCATCAGGTAAATTGTGTGAGTGGGAGTAATTTAATGCTGAGGTTCATGGAAGTATCAACCAAGGTTCTTAAATGGAAAAAAAAATGTCTCATTTTCTTAGATGAAGCCAACATCTTCATATACTTATGTATTTGTATACACATTTATTCAATGTGTATTTAGAGATTAACCATATGCCAGGTACTCTTCTGTGGGCTGAGAATAAAATGATAAATAAGACACAAAAAGGCTCTGAATGAGTTCATAATCTAGTTATCAATCAGATACCATAGCTCTGTAGGAACACAGAAAGACTGAGTCTTAAAGGATCAGTGAAATTTGCCAGACTTACATGCACCAAGGTGTAGATGCCTGGAAGGCCATTGCACTTGGTGGGAGCTTCAAGTTCAGTTATGGTTGGAGGGGCAAAGCAGCAGACAGGTATGAGCATGGGTACTGATTCCTGTTTATTATATTTCCCACTTTGTAATCTTAGGAAAACTATTTAATTCTCTGTTGATCAGTTTCCTTCTAAGCCTAGGATATTGACAATGCTGGTAATACTAATGATAAAGAAAAAAGGTGAGGGATAGGCCTATGTGCCTCGTGGTGTTCTAAGTGTTTTTGTATGTGTTAGCTCATTTTATTCTCCAAATACCCTAATGAGATTAGATGATTTTATTTTTCCTATTCCTCCCCCCCTTTTATAGACAGGAAAACTGAGGTGAATACATTGCCGAGTTATTGAGATGAGTCAATGAAAAGTGATAGGTGTGCCTGTAGGAATACACACATGTCCCTGTGAAATCTGTCAGGCCACTTGTTCAGAAACCAGGGTCCTTTGGATCCCAAAGTAACAAAAAGAAGGAAGAACTGACTGATGACAGTCTTAGAGTAGTTTTGTTGACCTTATGAAGTCTGCCACATTCTGGGAGCAAAGGATAGATCCTTCCCACCATGTTTTTAAAGAAATCATAGGGAAAAAAGAAAAAGAAAAAACAAAACTCTTACCCACAAAAGTATTTTACAACTCTCTCCCAAGGTCAGATTTCTCCTACTGGTGTGACCTCCTTAGACATTATCAGGGGTGAATCTTGACAGCCTGCTGCTCTGAACTTTGCCCCCTGTGGAGAAATGCTTATCTTGTGATGTCCATTCTGAAACTCTCCATGGGAACTCTCCGTCTCTTGCATCATTCAGCTGGACATTTTGGAGCTCAGTCCTCCCCTAGGTTTAGCACCAAAAGATCAAACAAATGCTCGACATTCCATAAAACCTACATGACAAGGAGGTGAAAGACAAAGCTTTCTAAAACAATGTTGGAGGACAGCACATTCTCAGCTGGGTCTTAATGGATAAAGACCAGTGGGATCACAAAGAAGTATCAGTACAGGAAAAACAAAACATTCAGCAGAGGCACACTGACTCCAAAACTCCAGGTCTGGGAATGTGATGGGCTGAACACAGAGAATGGAGCCAAATCAATGAGGCACTTGTAGGTGAGGCTACAGAGTCTGAAAGTCTTCCTCTAGTCAATGGGAGGAAATTAGAAGGATTAAACCAGTGAAATGACAAGATTGGAAGTTTACAGAGATGATGCTGAAACAGTGGAGGCGATAAATGGGAAGGGGACATAGAAAAGGAGAAGAAGATGAATTAAAGGGGTACTGCTGTGTCATGTTTGGGAAGGATAACACTTTGAACTCAGTAATGATAGAGAAGGGGACACATTTGCTAGCTATTTAGGAAACAAATTTTTGGCTGGGAATGATCTAACGTCAATGAGAAATTCTTCATAGCCCTACCTTGGGCTCCTCTATAGGAAGACCTCAAGATAAGGATTTGAATGTAAGTTGTTGATTTAGGAAGCAATCTATGGACGCACAGGATATTTCCCTGGGTTAGGATCTCTAAGTCATCTGCTAACACTGAGTAAGGCAGGGAAGGGAAGGAAGCCAGTATAGGATAGCTTAATAATCAAATTACCACTGTAGGCCACTGGGGTTCATCCATGACTGTAGGCAACTGCGGTCTTCTGGTAGACTGTATAACATGCCTCAGACTTTTCCCACTCAAGGGGTGAGAGCTGGGATATTTATCCTCCAACTCCCATCCATCATTGTTGAATGCCACTCAGAGGGACAGACGTTAGCTCCCTGGCATTTTCATTCTTCCATAGAGCTGGACATATTTCTTCTCACCAAAGCAGCCTCTATTAGTAAGAAGATTGAGAGCAATCAGAGGCAAGCTCCTGCAGACAGGGAAAGCCCAGAAAGACAGAGGATCAGAGTTGCTTGCAAAGAATCCCTGGTTGTATAGTAGATGGTGGGTATTAACGGCATATGGATGGATACCAATATTTCATGCTACGGTTCCCTTGGTTTTTAATTCTTTTCCTTTTTAAAGATTTTATTTATTTGAGAGGGAGAGGGGAGAGAGAGAAAATTGGGTGAGAGAGAGGGCCTAGTAGACCCTGCGGTGAGCATGGAGCCCATGTGCAGCTTGATCTCATGACCCTGAGATCATGGCCTGAGCCGAAACCAAGATGCTTGACTGACTGAGCCACCCAGGCACCCTTCCCTTGGTTTTTAATTCTAAGAGCAGATATTGGGTAATGTTTGGTAGTAAGCCTTCATCTCAGAACAATAATGTCACTTGGATGGCAGATGAATATAGCCTCCATTTGGGGCTTTCTGTGACAGGCTGGGTATCATTCTAGAGATGAGCTTGGCACCTGTCCTCCCCAGTTCAGCCCTGGGCCTGGAATTCCAGCCTCATGGGTCTGCTAGTGCTCACTGATGTTAAGAAATATGAAGACTGTGTCAGCAAAAAGGTTTTACTGGTATTGGCAGAACTTTTGTGGAAAGATAAAAATCAGCTAAGCATGTCTTATAGAAAGCTACCAAACAGTGAGGGATAAAGGCTGATGGGCTTAGATGAACCCAATAATTTACAGGAGGTGAGGAGCTCACTCTTGTTGACTGTGACGGTACTATTGAGATGACCCAGCTGGTGGAACTGTCTGGAAATGCACTCATCCGTTGCAACCATGCTTATGGCCTGACTCCTGCATCTCCAGGTTGAGAAGTGAGTAGCTTCATAGAGATGTCTTACCAGGCAAAACGGTGATTCGTTTAGGAAAGCTGGAGAAGAGAATTGGCCACCTTATCATCTGATCTAATTCTTTAAAAGATAGGACTTTTTTTTTTAATTTAAGATTGAGCCTTTAAAGGCAACATATTTTTGGAGGGCTGATCTGCAGAAATGGGTAAATTTCTCAGGCTTTTGGGTGCATATACAGACCGTGACTCCTTGAAAAGGTACACTGCAAATCAGGTCATGATCATTATCTTTTCTCTGTGACTTCATTTTCTCTTCCATTGTCATTGATTCTAAGTTCTGTGTAGCTCTGGAATCTGTCCCTTCTCTCCATGCCCATCACCAGTGCCCTGGTTCCAACCTCATCACCTCTTCACTGGAGGTCTCTTCATTTGTTTCTTCTTAACTTTAACCCCACCCTATTCTCCCTTCTTCCTAGAAACTTCTGCCAGGGTGGTCTTCCCCAAATGCCAACTGATCATATGATTCTGTGGTTCAAAATTCTTCCAGCACTTTTCATCACCTGGACTGGTGGCTTGCAGGTAGAATCTGACATGTAGGTATCTTTTATTTCGACGAGTTAGTATTCAGTTGTGACCTTAATTTTGGAAATCTTTTCATCGTGACAGGAAGTCTAAGTTGGCTACAACCCTGTCTTCTGCATGTGTCTTTGCTGCCCTACTGGCATCTGAGACTATAATCCCTACCTTCCATAGAAGGGCTCATAGTGTCTGCCTTCTGAACACTTTTCCTGCCTAGACTTTGCCATTCCTGCCTGTGTATTAAGCCACAGAAACTTCTAGAATATGCTGTTTTCTCAGGCCTCCAATCCTCTCCATGTGCTGTTCTTGCTGCCTGAAGGGATGTTTCCACCTATGCTTCCAGACTCCTTCAAATACCACATACTTGGCAAAGGTTTCTCAGACCTCTCCAGATTGAATTGGCAACTTTTGCCTTTGTGTTCTCAGTATATTATTCATGCATTCATTTACTCATTCATTGATTCATTCATTCATCCATTCTACAGTGTATTGCACACCAACAAGGTGTCGGGTACTGAGAGAAGTATTGCAAATATATAGATATCCTAGGCATAGACTTTGCCCCAAAGGCCATCAGAATCAGGTAGGTATGCTGTGATAGGTCAGCTGGTCCAGAAGGAAAGATATGAATGGACTGGGGAGGAGATAAAATTGGAAAAGGCAGTAGGGACCAAATCACAGAGCCCCTTCTAAGCTAAGCCTAGTGTGGAATTTGTCATGCACTTTGCATGAAGGATTTTGACAAGGGACAGAAATGGTCAGACTTGTGTCTAGACATTTCTCTTCTGGAGAAGGGGGGGCAGTTGCTGGATTAGAAGGATGTGGACCAGTTTGGATTCTGTTGTCATGATCTCAGAGGTAGATGCCAAGGGGCTGAACAAAGACAGCTGCAGTGGGGAGGGATAGGAGGGAATGGCTTTCAGGGGAAGAATGATCACCCACTGAATAACTGACTGGCTGTGGGGGGGGCATGGGAAATGTGATGAAAAGGGCAAATGCTAGGGCCTTCATGCTTAGCTAGGAGTCTGCTTGAGATTCTCTCTCTCCTTCTGCCCTTCCCCCTGTGCATGCTCTCACTCTCAAATAAATAAATAAATAAATAAATAAATAAATAAATAAATAAATAAATACAGGAAGAGATAGAGATAGAGAGAGAGAGAACAAGTACAGGAGCATGGGGGAGAGGTAGAGGGAGAAGGAGAAGCAGACTCCCCTCTGAGCAAGGAGCCCGACTCGGGGCTTGATTTCAGGACTCTGGAATCATGACTTGAGCCAAAGGCAGATGCTTAAGTGACTGAGCCACCCAGGCACTCCTGGAGTGGGGTTTCTTATGTGCAGGATTTATATCTGCTGAATTTCATCTGAAGAGCTGTGTTTCATTGTTGGAGCCTGTCAACGTTTGTGGGGGACCTGTTGGTGGTTATCCACAACCACCTTCCCCTTCAATTCCTTCTAGCTTCATTCATCTAAATGTAGGAAAAACAGATGGCACAAGCAAAGAGTAGTAGTAGTAGTAGTAGTAGTAGTAGTAGTAGTAGTAGTAGTAGTAGTAGTAGTAGTAGTAAATGAAGTCATATCCATAAGAGTAAAAATAAAAATATACTGAAGCCCCGTGGTGCTTCCCATGAAGCTCCCTTGAAATGGTACAGACTCCATCATTGCTGCCTGGGAATAGCTGTTCACCTGGGCATTAACCCACCTGTTTTCCCTTGCATTCAACCCCTGTTTCCTCCAGTGTAAGTTCTGAGAGAGTGGGGATGCTTGCTTCATTCCCTCCATATTTCCAGTGCCTAGCCTCCTGCATGGCACAGAGTAGGTATTTTCAACCTTTGTAAAATGAATACGGCGAATTGAAGACCTCCGCCCCCCACCACAACAAATCTTGCTCAATCTGTGATGCATTGAGCTTATAATCCTATCAACAAGAAATGATGGTTATCCATTTTCTTACCAAATATTGAAGAAAATGGCAAGGTTGGGCTCAAGCCTCGGGGATCTCTAAAAACCTCCTGAGTTCTGCAGTTTGGTGATCAAAGTAATCATGAGTTATATGGATCACCCATCATGAGACAAACCTCACTTTGGAATCAGATGTCTAGGACTGATCATTGTATTAGCATCCTCCAGAGAAACAGAACCAATTGGATGTACATACATATAATACACAATATATACTGTATATATCAGATCTGTCTAAATATCTAGATTGAGAGACAGAAACGGATGGGCAGAGAGAGAGAGAGGGAGCAGGAGATGCGCAGGCAGAGGGAGAGGGAGATTTTAAGGAATTGGCTCACATGGTAATGGAGGCTGACAAGTCCAAAATCTGCAGGGTGGGCCAGCAAGCTGGAGAGCCGGGGAAGGCCCAGTGTTGCAGTTCAAATCTGAAGACAGTCTGCTGGCAGAATTCCTTCCTGCTCAGGGGAAGTCAGTCTCTGTTCCATTCAGGCTTTCAACTGATTGGATGAGGCCCAGCATATTACAGAGTACGATCTAATTGGCTCGAAGTCCACTTACGTAAATATTAACCTCATCCAACAAACACCTTCCAAGAAACATCCAGAAGAATGTTTGACCAAATACCTGGGCACTGTGGCTCAGCCAAGTTGACACATAAAATTAACCCTCACAATAACCAGTATTTGGGGGGTTTGAAGCCATAGATGATGCCACTTCATTCATGTTTTCATTCTCCAGAACTCTTATATCTCTAGATTTGTTTCCAGGGCTATAAACCCAGGGCTATAAACTTGCTCTCATTTTCTAGTTCAGCCTAGAAGTCTTCTTATAAGCTGAACCATCTTCCTGGGAAGCATATACTGGGCTGGTTCTGTGGCCTTTCCTTGGCATCTGAGAGACATTCGTGAACAATTCTCTCAACTTTGTTCCCAGTGATAAGAGGCATTATCAACCATGGTTAAGAGCCTCCTACTTGGGAGCTTACCATGTGGCTGCCTAAAATATGTTTTTATCTTACAATAAGGGACTCAGTGTTGGGGTGCCTGGGTGGCTCAGTGGGTTAAGCATCTGCCTTTGGCTCAGGTCATGATCCTGGAGTTTCTGGATCAAGCCTCCTGTTGGGCTTCTTGCTCAATAGGGAATCTGCTTTTCCCTTCACTCATGCTATCTCTCTCTCTCTCTCTCTCTCTCTCTCTCTCTCTCTCTCTCTCTCCCCCTCACTCTCTAATAAATAAATAAAATCTTAAACAAAACAAAACAAAACAAGGGAACTGCTCTTAAATCATTGACTACCCTGGGCTCAGCAGGGGGCTGCGCTTTGAGGACCATCATTTAATCCATGAGAGAGAGGTCCTACAGGTAAATTAAGTGCTATCCTTGGCCCCCTTTTACAGATAAGGAAATGGAGGCCCCAAAAGATTGACAATTTGCCCAGTATGTCTTGTTCTGGCATGACCTGTTGTAGCAAAATCTACGCTCCAGATCTAGCTGCATGGACAGCCTTTCTGTTATGTTGAGGAGTTTGTAGGTTAGAAGTGGGGTATCTATTCTCTGCTCCCTGGTGGTGAGCCCCCAGCTAGTTAGGCTCAAATGACTGGAGGTGGCTCAGAGGAACTTGTCAGGTGGCTTGGTTCTGGCAGTCTCTTAGAGTCGCTGGTTCTTCGTCACATTGCGTTCACTGAGGCTAGAAAGGCCAAGGTAACATCTCCCAGGCCTGGGTTCCCTGGGCTGGCCTGACCTCACACTCTCCATATAACTTCCTTCTCCATGTTGCTGCCTTGGGGCCTGTGGGGTAGTAGATTTTTGCATGGCATCTGCTTTCCTCCGGGGCAGAGGTTACAAAGGCCTATAAGAGTTCTTAAGGTCTGACCTCAGAAGTCCCAGACTGTCACATCTGGGACATATTCCATTGATTGGGAAATCACTGAAGCCAGCATGAATTTAAGGGGAGGGGATTGGATTCCATCTTTCAATGGGAAGAGTAGCAAAGAATTTAAAGAAGCTTCCACCTACCACACCCCTATTTAGTAAGAGGCAGAGCTGGGACTTGGAGCCCAGACTTGCTTGACTTCAAAATCCTTGCTTTTTTCCTAAACTGCTTTGCCTCTCTGCCTGCATCCTGTGTGTGATGGCTGCAGGGTTCCTAATTATGAGCAGGTCCCTGGGTCACCATGTAAATGGATAGAGAGCTGCAAGAGGGTTCTAAGATGACACTCCGCCATGTGTCAGGGCAGGACAATGAGAAGGGCCAGTGCCAACGTCCTGCTGGGCAGAAGGGACGCCAGTGTCATTGCTCATGCTGCAGGGGGCCTGGGGCTCCGGAGGAGAGCAGTGTTTCACGACTGATGGGAAAATGCTAATGACTGCTGCTAATAAGAAAGAGCAAACAAAGTGGGGGGGTGGAAGGAGTTTTTTAAGGGAAGGAAGTAGAGGGGGAAGAACACAGGAGGAGAGGCACGGGGTCAGGTCTTCACTGTGGCCTCCTCTGGGAAGGATGAAGACATTCTGTAAGCCCCCATTCAAACAGAGACCTAGTAGTCTCCAGCCTTTTCTTCTCCAGCCTGGTGGGTGATGGCAGGAACTCTGAACTCAGAGGAATTCAGGGGTCCCACAGAAGGACACCTCACAAACTCACTTAATCTCTGTCTTTCCTGCCTCTCGTTTCTGCTCTGGGGACAATTCTTGCAATTTGTTGGAAAATTAAGGATTATTATTATTTTTTTTAATTGACCAAAGCATCCAATTCAAAGCCGTTCCATGAGCGACTTACTATAATTTGTTGAGGGTTCCTATCTGGATTCCAAGATGAAGCTGCTTTTCTAATCTTGAACAATAGTATTTTCCTCCATTTAAAAACTCCGCTTTTAAAATATGGTGTTTACTCTCCATGTGTAATTGCACTTTTAACACATTTGCAACCTGGTAAGGAGACAGTGTAATACAATGTTCACTGAGCCTTGTTGGCAGCCTCCTGGCAGCCGATCTTTTCCTTATTCCTCTTCATCTGTTTCCCTTTGGGGTAAATATGCCCATGTCCCAGGCATGAATTATGATTAGTTTCAGCCAGTCAAGACAATGCCAGTCCCTTCGCCAGTGACTAGCATGGAGGTACGTGAGAGTGTGACCTCGCAGTCCTGGCTAATGAGATGTCCTGGGATGTCAGCTGGGGTTTTCAAGGTAAAATCCTCCTCCATAAAGAAAGAAAACAGCATAAAAGAGAAGGCACCCTTTGTTCCTATCCTGTCAGTTTTGAGCAATATCATGTGAGGATCTGAGGGTTTGAGTCCTGCAGCCATTTTGTGACCATGAGGAGAAAGGCAAGAAAATATCAAGAGATGTTGACCCAGCACTCTGACATTGCTGAGTCACAGAATTAGCTCTGTGGCAGCCTGCTTTCAGATTTCTAGTTTTCAAGGCATTCTTAATCAAATATTCTGCTACTTGAAACCAAAGGCTGCCTAACATGTATGTTTGACCTCAGAGTTCAGCTGTTCAGTGTTTGAAGCCTGACCTGCCTTTCAAATGGAAGAACAATGTGACTCAGAGCCTCCTGGATGTGCTGCTGGTTCCCCTGAGAGGGTAGCAGATTTCCTAATTCTAAGTGCAGGCTTTCTTTCCTGGCCTCCCCGACCCCGCCTCTCTCTGTGTGTGAGTATGTGGGGGGAAGAGGGAGGGAGAGTAAGGGGGGAGGGGAGGAGGGACAGGGAAAGAGAGGAGTGTGGGAGAGAGATATGATATTCTCCACCTGAGAGAGAAAAATGTGTTTTCCTACTTTTTCTTTACAACCCTAAGCACACAGCATTATCTCCTAAACTTGTCACAACTGCTGGAGAACCCATTTTATTTTATTTTATTTTTATTTTTTTAAAGATTTTATGCACTTATTTTAGAGAGAGAGAGTGAGCAGAGCATGAGTAGAGTGAAGGACAGAGGGAGAACCGCACAACATGGGGCTCAGTCCCAGGATACTAGGATCACAACCTGAGCCGAAGGCAGACACTTAACCAGCTGAGCCACCCAGGAGCCCCTGGAGAACCCGTTTTAAACCAGTGCCTGTGGGACGCCTGAGTGGCTCAGTCGGTTAAGCATCTGCCTTCAGCTCAGGTCATGATCCCTGGGTTCTGGCATTGAGTCCTTTGATTGATTCCCGCATCAGGCTCCTTGCTCAGCAGGGAGCCTGCTTCTCCCTCTGCCCCTCACCCTACTTGTGCTCTCTCTCTCTCAAATAAATAAATAAAATCTTTAAAAACAAACAAACCAGCTCCTGCTTTGAAGAGATCCTGACTTCCATTCCCGATTTTCCTAATATAATAGATTGGTGTTGTGGGGTTCTTATGATGGAAAAGCCATCACATTAGGGTCGTTAGCTTTCACGGTGCATGACATGGATTCTTTTCTCATTTCTTGACTGTGCCAATTATCAACTTATTTCTTCTCAGCTCCACATTTATTTGTCATTCCCTGGTTGGCCACAGGGGGCGTTTCCCCTTTACCCTGAGCGCAATGACAAGCTTTGTCAGCAGAGGGTGCTGCTGGAGGGTCGGGCTGGAGGAAGGGGCTTCTCCTTCTGGGTCCAGGCACTGCATTTTTGCTGTTTTTCTGGTTCCTGCTGCATGTGGGCCAGAAATGTGGTTGTGGAGGGACATGTGGGGGTTCTCTGCCCCAGCCCCATGCCCAGAACGCACACACCCCTGCAATGTGACTGCCTGGAATGACCTGCTGGCCACCTTCCTGGAACCCTCCCCATACAGACCCCATGCAGATACCCAGGCCTGGCACCACTTTGCCTGTGAGTGGACTCCAGGCACCATGACCCCTCTGTGCCTGCCATCTGCTTGCAGCACAGAATGCTTCCTATTTGCTCCTTGTCTGTGGTGAGCTTCTCTGTCACCCAGGTATCTACAACCCTACCTTCTCCAATGAAGTTGGAATCCTAGCCTTGGGGAGATGTGTCCTTCCTTGGGTTCCCCCAGGATACCCTTAGAGTTCTCATTACGTATATTTTTTAAAGATTTTATTTATTTATTAATTTGAGAGAGAGAGCAAGGGGAGGGGCAGAGGAAGAGAGAGAGAGAATCCCCAGCGGACTCCATGCCAAGCGCAGAGCCCACTCTGGGGCTGTATCTCACGAACCTGAGATCATGACCTGAGCCAAAATCAAGAGTCAGACGTTCAACCAAGTGAGCCACCCCCAGGTACTCCTCATTACATATTTATGTACATACATATGACATGAGCTACCCTCATGTCATAACTTGACAATTCTTTTTTTTTTTTTAAAGATTTTATTTATTTGACAGAGGGAGAGAGATCACAAGTAGGCAGAGAGGCAGGCAGAGAGAGAGGGGGAAAGCAGGCTCCCCGCTGAGCAGAGAGCCTGATGTGGGCCTCGATCCCAGGACCCTGCAATCATGACCTGAGCTGAAGGCAGAGGCTTTAATCCACTGAGCCACCCAGGCACCCTTGACAATTCTTTATATGAAAGTCTCAATCTGTACCGGGGCAGGCAATTCCTTTCCCATCTGCCATCTCATCAGCTTTCTGTCTCCTTACTGGACCAAGGTTGATGCATTGAGTTTCAGAGTTAAGAGATCTTGGGATAAGTCTTTTGAGGATAAAAACTGGTAGCACAGTTATCCAAGTGATGGGGAAAGGCCTGTCACAGGAAAATGATAGTCTCTGAGAGAGTGTCTGTAGTTGGACAGACTCATCTGATGATGGGAGGGGCAGAGGAGGGCTGAGGGGCCCGGCAGGGTGGTGTCTGCCAATTTCCCCAAGAGCGAACAGAGGTGCTGCCAAGGGTAGGCCATGGGAAGGGCATTTCTCTGAATGTGGCTTCCTGGCCACCTGCCTGGGAACCAGCATTCCTCAGAGTGTGCCCAAGGAATCTTCATTTACAAACCCTCCTACAGGGATCTTTCAGCACAGAAAAAGCAAGTCGCCTCTACCAAAGGCCCTTTCAAGCAGGTTCCAAGATGGCAGGTGGGCCCCAATGCAGACTTGGGCCCTGGGAATGCTCTTTCACAAAGTAGGGGCCTATGCCAGGGATTAAAGAGCCACTGTGAACACTATTTAGGAAATGAATGAAGAAGATCTCATTGGGAAGGAAGAAAAAATGAGGGGAAAACAGTCACTTCCAGCCTGGCCTGCAGGACTGCCCTGGAGCCAGCCAAAGCCAAGACCCTTTGGCCAAGCGCGTTTATGTAAAATTTACGGCAGCAGAATTATTGGGCTGAAGCAGGTCGGTGGGGCCATCTGACATGGTGGCTTAGGTGTCAGATGTCAGAACGTACCCTCATAGGTACAGGCCTCAGAACAATGTGGGACACCCCTCAGGGGAAGAATATGACAGTGGCCCTGGTGGGGACACCCAGCTGTAGGGAGCCCTGGCCTGTGTGGCCGGCGCCCCTGAGGCTCTTGTCATGCTGCTGGTGGCCTGCCATATCCCTTCTGAGGCCCCACTTCCCAACCTGGCTGCTCCCCGTGACCTCTCAAACCCTGTCAGCAGACTTTGCTTTGCCTCCTGAAGCAAGTCTGGATCTGCCCACAGTGGGAGCTGTGCCAGAGGGCTAACGGCCCGGGGGCACCTCTCCACTAGCCTTTAAAGGTTCCTCAAGCAAAGGATTCTTGATTTCAGGTCATGATCTCAGGGCTGTGGGCTCAAGGCCCATGCCCGGCTCTCTCCCTCTGCCTGTGCTCTTATCTCTCTCTCTCTCTCCCAAATAAATAAATAAATAAATAAATAAATAAATAAATAAATAAATAAAATAAAATAAAAAAATCTTAAAGAAAAGTTCCTGACAGATATTTATCTTTGGGATTTGGGAATGAGCAATAAGAATTCCCAGGAATCCTTGGGAATGCCTAAAGTCATAAATTATTCTGTACTACCCTTGTATTTACAAAAGGAAAGTCATATTGACTATTTTTGAAGTGTTTAAAAGAGTATTTTAGTGGTATTTACAAAGAGTTGTAGCCGAAAGCAAGTATTCTGGAAAACACCAGTGAACATTAAGGGACAGTATTTGAATAATGTAACATTCAGTATCTTAGCAGCCTTAATAGCACCACGCAGAATCAGGGTGGCTGATTGAAGGACAATATTTCATTGCTTCCTAAACCTGTTATTTCTTGGAACATCAACATCGTGCCTAAGATTTGTATAAGGTTCACTATTTGTATAAACTTATTAATATTCATCGTATTTGCAAGAATGACATTAGCAGCAGACCGGACCAGGAACACGCCCTTGTCACAGGGCCAGCAGGACACATGAGACTGGTGTTCCCCTGCTACGTGCTCCTGCCTGCTTCCTGGAAACATTGACCTTAACCTTCCTCTACCTGTCAGCCTTTCTTGCTTCTGCTTCGGATCTGACTCAGTGGGTGTGTTTGAACCAGTGATTGTTAAAATCGGTAATGCTTTTCCTCATTTTCCTGAAGCCTCACATCATTTTTTTTTTTTTTTTGGCATGTTGGGCTTAGGATATATACCATTCCAGTAAGGTAGTCCCATAGGGAAATGTTACCAGTGATTAGGTGCATAAATAAGTGAGCGTTCTCTGCCCTCAGTTGGGGTCAATCCTGGCATTCCTGATGCACTGAATGATATGGGTAACAAAGGCAGAAGAAAAATTATTAAATTTCCTTACTTACCTGTAGCCCCTTGACAAGTCCTTGAAACAGGCAGAGTGACATTCCTCTGGGGACTCAACTGCCTGGATGTGGACACTTTGCTAAGGGCAAAAGGCAATCCTAGCCCTTCTCTCTCTGCAGGATCCTGTAAGCCTACTTTAACATAAAAATTCTCTAGGAAACTTCCTTTATCTCTAACCCCCCCCAAGATACCTGTCGGCAATCATCCCAAGGTTTTATTAGCTGGTAATAAATGACCTTTTCCCAATAATAGCTAGCCCCCTCAAGGTTCTGGAAACGTTGCTTCTAGAATTCCTTAGAGACTTACACTATCCCTAACCCCTTCCCAACCTGAAAGTATATTAATGACCCTGGGGCAGCTCTTTCTGCTCATGGGCCCTGTCCCCATGCTTTAATAAAAACACCTTTTTGCACCAAAGATGATCAAGAATTCTTTCTTGGACATTGGCTTTGAACCCTAACGTTCTTTCCTGCATCACTGGGAACTTGCTGTCTCTTAGAACTCCCAGTGGGACAGACTTCCAGTTGCCAAGAGCAGGAACTAATTTGACAGCACAGCTTTTAGCGGCTTCTCTGACTAATTTAAATTCTCCTTGTGAGCGTTCTTTTTATTTTTTTTAGGGGGAGGTGTATTGAGGGGCTGTTACGGGCTGAATAGTATCCTTCCCAGAAATCATAGGTTGAAGTCCCAACCTCCTGTTTGGAGATTGAGTCTTTAAAGAGGTAATAAACTGTAGGGAAGGAAATACAATTTTCTTCTCCCCTTCTGCTTGGCTAAGACCACCATATAATAAAAGACAGAGTAACAGGAGAAAAAAATTTAATTATGTATGTATAGGAGCCCACAAAGATGTGAGATGCAAAAGGTGGCCCAATGTTTGAGGCTTCTATACCGTCCTGAGCTAAGGGAAGGAACAAGGGTCTGGGGTGTCCAAAGGGGAGAAGGCAATTTGCAGGAGGGTGAGAAAAGGAAGTGTTTTTGTTTGTTTGTTTGTTTGTTTTGTTTTAAGATTTTATGTATTCATTTGAGAGAGAGAGTGAGAGAAAGGGAGGGTCAGAAGGAGAAGCAGACACCCTGCTGAGCAGAGAGCCTAACGCAGGACTCCATCCCAGGACCCTGGTATCTGGACCTGAGCCCAGGACAGACACTTAACCAACTGAGCCACTCAGGCATCTGGAAGTGCTTGGTGAGCAAAGTTTACCCTGCATTGCCCCTAGGTCTCCCAGGTGAAAAAGTTTTGTCTCCTATTGGCTCTCTTCCCAGTATAGGCCTACTTTCTAATGTAAATTTCCTTTCTAAATGCAGATTTCCCTTACCACGGGGTAACTTGTCTGTTTTCAGAGCAGCTTCTGTGTCTGAAGTTTCTCAAAAAAATCAGCTCAAAATGTAATGAACTCTACTGTAATAGCATTGTCTGGTGACAGATGGGAACTACACTTGTAGGGAGCGTAGCATAACGTATTGATCACTGTGTTGGACAGCTGAAACGAATGTAACGTTGTGTGTCACCTCTACTTCAAATCAATGAAAAAATGATAATAAAATTAAAAAAAAAAAGAAAAAAAATTAGCACAAACCAATCCTCATGCTAAAGAGACATATTTTGGGTGGCCTAAGTTAAAATGAGGTTCTCAGTGTGGCCCCTTATACAGTATAACTAATGTCTACTAAGAAGAGGAGATTGTGACGAGGACATGCACAGAAGGAAGAAGTGTGAAGACTGGGAGAAGGTCAAACTCAACACCCATAAAACAAATAACCCAGTCAAGAAATGGGCAGAAGACATGAACAGACATTTCTCCAAAGAAGACATCCAAATGGTCAACAGACACATGAGAAAACAGTATGGAGGTTCCTCAAAAAATTGAAAATAGAGCTACCCTATGACCCAGTAGTCGCACTACTGGGTATTTACCCTAAAGATACAAAGGTAGTCATCCTCAGGGGCACGTGCACCCAAATGTTTATAGCAGCAATGTCCACAATAGCCAAACTATGGAAAGAACCTAGATGTCCATCAACAGATGAATGGATAAAGAAAAGGTGGTATATATATACAATGGAATACTATGCAGCTATCAAAAGAAACGAAATCTTGCCGTTTGCAACGATGTGGTTGGAACTAGAGGGTATTATGCTGAGCGAAATAAGTCAATCAGAGAAAGAAAATTATCATATGATCTCTCTAATATTAGGAATTTGAGGGGCAGGGCAGGGAAGGGGGGTAGGGAGGGAAAAATAATGAAACAAGATGGGATGGGGAAGGAAACAAACCATAAGAGACTCTTAATCTCACAAAACAAACTGAGGGTTACTGGGGGGTGGGAGGGTAGGGATAGGGCGGCTGGGTTATGGACATTGGGGAGGATCTGTGCTATGGTGAGTGCTGTGAAAGGTATAAGCCTGATGACTCACAGACCTGTACCCCTGGGGCAAATAATTAAAAATTAATTAAAAAATGAAAATGGAAACCAATGCTGTGGAATATCACAATGCCTGAATTCAAGCCAGGGAGGGAGGGGAGGCCTGGACTAGATCCTTCTGTCATGGCTCTCAGTGAGAACCACCCTGCTAAGGCCTTGATGTTGGACTTCTGGTCTCCAGCACTGTGAAACAGTACCTTTCATGTATAAACCTCCCATCTGGGGGAATTTGTTACAGCAGCCCTAGAAAACAAAGCTTTATCTCCAGGTAAAGGAGGTTTACTTGAATCTGTCTCATGGGCTGCTGAAGTAAGAACCCAACCACAGAGGCAGGCTGTCCTTCCTCCCTCACAACAAATCTGGAGGGGAGGCTTTCCTGTCTCTTGTTAATGGGTTAGCAAAGTAAAGCTGAGAAAGATAAAGCTGAGGGAGCCTTGGCTTTCACTCTGGCCTGGGGTACCCTTTGGTGTGAACCTCCTTGGAACAAGAAGGCCTTGGTCTTACCTCCCAGAGAGAGCATGGTGGGAATGGCAAGGCCCCAGCGTCTCTCTAGAATCTTATTCATGGGGCACCACTTTAAGGTCAGAAGGCAGATGAGAGGAAAATGTTTTAGATTTCACCATTTATGTTTCCACTCATGGGAGAGATCAGGGTCCTTCCAAAGGGGTGGGGAAAACCCCACAAAACTCAGAATGCAACAAGATATGGAGAGAATAGTGCTTGACCTCCCCACATTAGAAAGGATGATACGTGTGTTGATGATTCCAGGGAAGAGTGAATGGGGCTGATTCTCCAAGGATATAGGACGCGGGGGTCCCAAGATGCTGGGAGCTAGTGAGATGGCTGAGACCACGTTGAGTGTTTCTGTGTGGGGAAGGGAGCTAGAAGTAGGCCATGAGGGGGAGAAGGCCCAGAAGCCCAGGACAGGAAGATTTATCCAGGAGAAGTGGCTTGCGGTACTTGGAGACAGATGTGGTCCTCCTTCAGCAGTACAGCCAGATCATCTGTTTTGCTTTCTCATAAATATGTCTCTCTGAATGTCCACATGGGAGATTTGGAAATAAAACAAAAAAACATTTTCTATGGGCATGAAAGGCTTAATTTATTACCAGCCTTTCAACCAAATGAAAATTATTTGCTTTTTAAAAGACTGTTTGCTGAACAAGTGTTTTAAAAAGGCAATAGATTATTGCAATTATTGTACCAATTTTTTAAAAAAATTTACCAACAGATAGACAGGTGTTCTGAGAATGTTTTCATACATTTTTTCTCTGTGAAGGTAGCACTTGAAGTCACCTGGGAAGAGTTTCATGGACAGTTGGGCTCTTTAAAAGAAAGGGACAGACTTTCAACCTGCTTATCCTACTGCTCTTCTGTCCTGTGCCTGGGACACACTTCTAGGTGGGCTCTGAGAAGGTACTGGAAATACTGTGTATTATGCTGACTGAAGGGATAATGCTGGTGTTCTTGTCCACTTCCCAAGCCTGGCACTCCACTGGGACCCAGAGGAGAAAAATCTTTCAGACTTTGCCACCAAATCAGATAGATAGATGATACATAGATAGATAGATAGATAGATAGATAGATAGATAGATAGATAGATAGATAAAAGAAGTCATGCTCTTGAGGGTACTGATGCCTTTATCTTGTCTGTTCTGTGCATCTTGGAGATGGTCAACTTTCTTCTTGTTACTGGTGAAGAGGTTGACAACAAGGCTCCCCAAAATGTGCCCCATTCGGCATGTGAAATATTTTGAGCTGAAGGCAGTCAAGACTGAACAGATTCAAGAAAAACTTTTACTTTTCCCTTAATCACCTAAAAGAATTTAGATAGGGGCCCTGGCTCAGAGAGAGCTACTACATGTGAGCACTTTTATCTGAATGAACTATCTGTAAGGCAGGGCAAACATCTCATTGCCAAACATCTGCCCTTCTTATTGCCCTGGGAGTTACCCTCCTCCCCTTTGAAGCCCCAGGCCTGTATCCTATTCCTTAGCTTATGATAAACCTCAATTGCCTGACTTGTCTGTGGGTCTCAAACTCTTATGGCCCCCCCCCCGACATACATAATGAAATTTTTTTTTTCCCCTGTTAATTTATCTATCCTATGTTAGTTTGGTTATTAAGCCAGCCAAAGAATTAAAAAGGGTAGAGAAAAAAAATTCCTCCCTAGTACCATTCACTGAGAAGCTTACAATCGGGTTTGTGGCTCATGTTTGATAGCTGAGTAGTGCATTCTGGACAACTTTTGTGCACTAAGTGAAATTTTATTTTATTCTTTTCTCATCCCTAGTAGTTCTGTTCTCTTTACTTTTGTTCATCTTATGGTATGGGATTTTATAGGCTTTATGGAAGTCTTTTAGACTACAACACTATATCCACTATAGTGGATCCTGGGGCATGGACCCCGAATCTCCCTGTAAAACCAGGGCCCTCATTCCCCTGACTTCCAGGGGCACTACCTGCTGACTACTCATAACCATGTTCCTCTCCAAGAGTTGTCCTGTCTGTGTCAGAGGGAACTGTCTCATGCAAGGCCAAGCTCCTTCCCTTGGGGCAGTTGACACCCAAGGAGTGGCTGGTGGAGGCCTGGCAACCTTGCCCTGGAGTCTGTTTCCCAGGGAACCTGACCAACAGTAGTTGGTGTCAACAGTGACCTGAGGCAGCAGGTTCAAAAATGGGACTTTGGAACTGGATCACTACTGGCCAGCGGGCAGTAAAATCCCCCATCTCATGATAGGTGAGGTGCTGACTGTCTCTGGCATGGGCAGAATTATCCTGGAAGAACTTTCACAGGTGGGAAGCTGGCCTGGGATGCCAGAGGAAAGTGAGCATGGCGGGAATACTGTCTAAGGCATTTAGATGCCTTAGAAACTTTAAAAGTTAGAAATTAGAACACTATTCATGGGGCTCTGAATACACATTGGAGAAACACAGTGAAGGCCAAGGATGATTAATCACCAATGTAAGGCTAAGTGTGAGAACAAGAAGGCCTCCTTGGCAGCTTTTAAAGACATTTATTTCTTCCAGCCAGAGGACAGAAAAAGCCCAGATTTGATCTGGGACTTAATATAAGAGTAGGGGAGTCTTCTGGAAGATGGAATTCTCTACCATGACAGGTCCTGAGCAGATTAAGGGTGAGACCTAACACTCGGGATGGGGACATCTGGGTCGATGTATTGAAAAATCCTTTATTTCCAGATTCCCCTGAACCTTCTGGGCCTGCACAATGGGCCTATTCTTCCCTGTTAAAGTCTAGCACTCCTTCCTTCCTCAAAGATGATGCAGAGGACTTTGCCTTGAAGACAAAAATGCCCCTCCCCAGACAGGACCCACCTTCACCTTCTGTGCTGGCCTCCAGATCAGTAACTAGGGTTTAGCCACAACCCGAGCTGGCCAGCTACAGTCTGGGCTTGCAGAGGGAGGATAGGGACTGTACCATGAAGGGGCTGTGGGACTCTGTCAACTATCAGCAGGACTCAGGAGAGTATGCATGGGACAGGGTCCTCAGCTCCTAGATGGAGGGGAGAAGAGAACATTGGTTATGGACAACTTTATTGACAGGGAGCACTTTCCCATGATACAGGATTGACATTCTTGCTAGGAATCCAGCTGGGAAATGATGCTAATATACAACTAGCATGGTTCTTGGAAGCTTGGAGAAAGCAAAGGTGTACACTAAGTGAAGTAGAAATCCTAGAACAGTTATATCAGGTGAAGATAGGAAGGAATCAAAAGGCTCAGAGACATAGGCATCCATCTGGGTATACTATGACTATAGAATACAGATCAGAAAGCCCACCATCTGAGTTTGTGCCAAAGAAGGGCCTGGAGGACACTCCACCTACCAAAGGGCTAAGGAATGTTCTGGGAAGAGGATGGTAGCATCGCTGGGAAGGTAAATAAGTAGCCTTTATAGGCCATGGCCTATAGGCGATATGGTAGATGCTGTTCCAGAAATGGACTTTCTGACAGCAATGAGCCAGGTGGTGGTGCTTAACCATCAAGACAAGGTATCTTCAACTGTTCTAGTGATGAGCAAGATCAGAGTGGCAGTCAGGGATGGCTAAACACGCAGGGAGCTGAGGAGGTTAACAGGATAGGGAGTTGCCTGAGTCAGGACAGAGGGACAGACTACAAATACCTTGCTCAATCTAGACAATAAAAAGAAATGATAAATGTATTATCAGGAGGCTGAGGGAAGCTGCCCCAAGAAAAACTCAGGATGCCTTGCCCATTTTCCAGACTTGAGCCAGTTACCCAATGGGAACATTAGTGACTGTAGGAAAGGCACGAAGGACCCTGTAAGAGCACAGCAGGTGCAAGATGTCCCTACTGGGTTTCTACCATTTGTAGCCTGTTATGCTGGCTGACCCGGGAGCCCAGGCCTTGGAGTCAAAAGACTACAGCTGGGCCCAGGCGGTACTGTTGATCATCTGCCATGGGCCAGGCCTTATCACCTCTCTGGGCCCCCTGCCAAACAGGGCAGAGGTCAGGAGGCCGGTGATAATGGAATCTCTATGATGTGTTGGAACGTTAACCACCTAACTATCCATATCTGATTCTCCTCAAGAGGATCCTAATCACTCTGGGTCAGATGCCTTGGCTTCCCCGTGAGCATCTACAAAAGTACACATACATTTGGTCGTCGAGAACTACTTGTTGGCTGATTACTGTCAGTTTCTCTTCGGTAACTGAGAGGAAATGATCCTTTAAATGGACAAATGAGATATTTTTAGAACTGCTTTCTCAACTTCATCCTGGCTGTGTTGCTAGGGAACTTGGCCCTGGAGTTGGTGTTTGACTCCTTACTCACTGACTGTCCAACCTTGGGTAAGAAACTGACTTCAAAACATCAGGGTCAGGAGGCAGATACCCCTCAGATTAAAGGGTAAGCACTTACCTAGAGAGAGTTAAGTGCTCCCCATTTATACTTGTAGCATGGGGCCTCTGACCCCATCCAGACACGCCTCACACCATGTTGTTGAGCTCACCAGAACACTTGGAAAGCAGGCACCATGGTTCACTCATTCATAGTGGCCATGTCCTTCCAAGACAGGTCACTGACCATAGGTGACCCCTAAATGGTCTCTTCTCCCCTTTTTTCTCATGTGTCCTCTCTGAAACCTGTTCTCTAACCAGTATGGGAATTCTGATGTCTCCTTCGCTCTCCTTTTATTGAAAACTTTACACTCAGTAAACCCCTATGTTCATTTCAATTGATGAGACCCAACACCAGGAGCCAACACATGGTGGGGCTAACTTGCAGGAGGCAAATGTCTGTGCTTGATTTAGACTCCAGCTGGGCTAATACAAATGCCAGCTGGATGAAAAAGAGAAAAGAAAAAGCTTTAAAAGAGGCTATTTCAAAATACCTAGACATTTGGTTCCATTGGATGTGGTCTGGGTGCAGAGTGAGTTTTCCGGGGTTTGGATGCTTCTGACCTTTTGTTCAGACAAAGGCCGTAGTTAGAGTCACCCATGGCCTTGACTTCTCTAGTCTCTAATCCTCCACTCACCGTTCCTAAGACCCATTTCCCTGCCCTTTAATCATTTTTATTGCTTTTCCCTGGACCATCTCCAGGTCTTGTCATCTCTCTCAAAATGCAGAGGCCACAAACTGGCTTAAGAATGCTAATGAGGAAGGGAACAATATGGAGTTCATTAGGAGGATTAATTCCTAGCCCCCTGCATATGCTGCTAATTCATCCCAGCTTTTCAAGTCCTGCCTAAGAGGCACCCTCACATTCAGACCATGGTCCTCCATGACCCATGATGCTTTCCCTGCTGTCCCGCTCACAGGGCACACCGTGCCCGAGCTCGGACATGCTTGGTTTGGCCTGTGCTCCGGGTCAGGCTACCTTGTATTGTTTTCATTTGCTTTGGGCGAGGCTCTTTTATTTTAAAGATTTGCCCGGAATTTAGTCTCACTTCACAATCTGCAAACTGCTGGCTGCTTCATCAAGCTCAGCAGCAAAAATCCTCAAAGATGCTCTGTGCCTGGAATGGTAGCCTGAGGACCCACAGCCCAGAGGATGCTGGGAGTGTCTTGCTCTGTCCAGGCTGTGCAGTCTTGGGGCTGACCTGGAGCTGCTCCAGCAGGCAGCCTCGCTTGGCACATCCTTGGGCGCCGCTGCGGGAATGATGTTTCATCAGTCGTGGCGGCAAGATGCAGCAGTGTCCATGACCTTGGTGGCTGGGCTGGGCTGGGCTGCTGCAGATTTATAAAACACAGATGATGAAAGGCTGCACTTGGCACTTTCTCATTCTGACATTAAATGAAAACAGAAAGCAGAGCTTTATTTTTTTTAAAGATTTTATTTATTTATTTTAGAGAGAGAGAGAGAGACAGAGAGTAAGAACCAGGGGAGGAGCACAGGGAGAGGAAGAGGGAGATAATCTCTAGCAGAGTCAGACTTGGGGGTTCAATTCCACAATCCTGAGACCATGACCTGAGCTGAAACCAAGGATCGGACATTTAACTGACTGAGCCATCCAGGCACCCCAGAAAGCGTGGCTTTAAACTGTGACTGTGGGGTGGAGGGAGGGAGTTGCTTCATCTAATATTGTACAGAGTTCTCTGTTAAGTAAACCAAAGATGCTGCTTGGAGAATGCAGACATGGGCTGAGGTGGGACTTACCTGAGTAAGCTGTCCCAGGGGCCAGGGAACAATCAGGTCAAGGATGAGCCTTGACTACTTGGGGCTGTTGGATGCAGGGATTGAACTTGGGTTTGGGGCTGGAAATCCTAGTTCTCAGGAATGCTGCTGGCCTCTTGCCAGCTTAGGTCTTACAGTCTTTTCATCTGTGTTTAGAAAAAAAAAAGGATTCTGCATATATATCTCTCAAAGTTGTTGTGAGGATCAAACAAGATAGTGGATGTTGTAGGGCTTTGTATATGCTAAAGGATTCTAAAATAGGAGCCAAAACTAGCACATCAGTTCCAATTAGGTTTGGTGGCACATAGGAGAAAAAGACTCCCAAATCAAATGGGCTTAAATACAATATAAATACTTCTCCCTCTGCAAGAGGGCAGAGATTTGCATTCCTGGGCAGGTGTGGCAGGTCCATGAAATCATTAGCCTCCTAGACTGCTTCCAGCTTTGCTACATATGGCCTCATCTTTACAGCCCAAAATGGCTCCTAGGGTTCCAGCCATCAGGCCCCAACACCAGACAGCAAGATAATGGAAGACTTCCTGGAAGTTGCCCAGAAAACCTCCCTTTTCATCTTGTTGACTGGACCTTAATCACCCACTGTACCCAGTGGCAGGGGTGACTGGACAGTGGGCTGTTTTGTCTGGGCACCATTGTGTCCAGCTAGATGTTAAGGTCCAGTAGCCAGGGGAAGTGGGCCATGGAGATTGCGGGGAAGTGGGACATGGACATTGCGAGGAAGCTAGCAGTGTGTCCATGAGCAAAGAAAGCTTTCAGACTCACTCTGATTTGGCTTTCTTCCCTGTGAAAAAAGGGGTTTTTACTTCACCAGTGTTTCCACTCCTCATTCATGTAACACCTCGATGGTGTGGCCATGTTCAAGGTCTGCATACACCTCTGGCCAGTGCTAGAGTCTGCAGGTGATTTGCTTAGCACTCCTCCAGTTGACTCCCTTTTAGCTTCTGTTTATTTGGAAAGGAAACTGTATGCTATTCCCATTGTTGGAAAACCAGCATGATTTGCCATGAGGAGAAGATAAGTATAAAAAAACAAGGAAAATAAAAACAAGAAGTCATTAAATTCTGGCCAGATACAGTTAGCTTCCCACGGCTCAGAGTCTGAGGTACTAGCCCGATTTGCTGAAGAAGATGGTCAGTGTGCATGCAGGAGGTTTAGGAAAATAGCATCACCAAACCACAACTTTCTCCTTGCTCTAAAGAGAGGGATCAAAACCTTTCTTACTCTGTAATTTCTTGTAATGTCACATTACCATCACCTGAGGTCATCTTATTTTCCATACATATTGTACCCTTTAAGAGATATTCTATTCTATGATTTCTCTTTCTTATACTAAGGATTTTAAAAGACATGGTAGTTTTTCTCCAGGAATGTGCCCTCAGGTGAACTGGTCCAAATACTGCTATTTGGCCTCAGGCATTTTCCAAGGGAACTGGAACTTTGGGGTTGTCCTAAGGTTGCAGAGGTCCAGGTGATGCTTTGAGGTTGTTCTAATAAGACATTCTAAGAGCCTGAGCTCAGACCAGGGAGGCCAGGAGGCCAAGTATGGAAGGTCCATGCCAACAGAATGACCCATTTCCATCGGATTTGCTGCCAAATAAAGACCAGGAAAAGGGCCCAGGCAAATGTTAGGTGACTTCTCGTGAAGGCTGAAGACCCCACCCATTTGGCTACAGTTGCTACAGCAAGGCACCCTACAGCCTAAAATGGTTGCCTCCCACCCTCTGTGACTTCCTGCAGGGACCCTTATGGAAGTGTCCTAACTTGGAAAAACGTCTGAGTGAACATGGTGAAGATAGGGAACTGGTCTGGCTTTTCCCACAGCATGTTTCAGGAAGCCCTAGGAACTGGAAACAGATCCTATGGAGAGTCTACTTGGACATAGCTTTCTTAATTTTCCTTTTCTGCAGCTGATTCTGCTGAATTATTGGGGGGGACCTCTCTTGCTCTTTTATAATAGTTAAAGATAGCTGTTGGGTCCCCATCAAATTCAGTAGGAACCAGAGCACTTGGGTAAAGCTGTCCACTGCCTGTTAAAACCTGAGCTACAAACAAACTCAGACACAGATCCACAAGTACTTTGAATTTGGGAATGATATAACTGGCTTAGCTGGCCCAGTGCTGATTGACAGGGCCTTAGGGGAAAAAGTCTTACTGGGGTTCCAACAGCACCTCTGTGTGGGGAATGGGAGATAAGGGTAGGGAGCTTTAGGGGGAGGAGAGTATTGCACATTGGGAGCAGAGATAGGTAGTTGTGTGTTGTTGGAGCTGTTGGAATACTGTGTTCATAGTGGGTAGGACTGATGGGATCAAAGGGAGGCAGGAGGATGGATGGGCTGAGGGGTGGAAAGGTGGAGCCGTGGGGCTAAGGACTGTGGTGTCTGGTGCGTAAGAAATGATGTCCAGGAGAGGGTGAGGTGGGTTGTTGTGTTGTAGTGTGTGACTTTGGGAGGATGCATGTGGTCTACACTGCTGCACTGAGGGGCAAGAAAGAGAAAGGACAAGATGGCGGGCGGGGACAAGAATGGGGCAGAGGCCAGGAGCAGCTCCTTGTATCTGTCTCCTCAGAGGAGAGATCTGTGCCAATTCTGTGAGGAGCACAGATGTGGGGCCACCACGGCACCTGCTTGGCCTGACTTGTGCCTCCTGGAACCAGGGCCACGTACTTGGGAAAGCCTGGGTTGGTCAACATGCTTTCCTGGAGCTATTTTCAGGCTTCACCTACTGATGTGCTTCATGGATCTCCAAGGAATACAGTACATGGGCTCAACCTCAGACTCTGCTTTTTTCTGGGACATCTAACAACCAAAGACAACCGGGATAAGGCATTTACTCACCTCTGGAAGCACCCCATTTTATCACTTGCTCATTCTTTCATTCATTCCAACATTTGCTGAGCACCAATGCTGTGTCAGTACTGGGGATACAACAAAAGAGGAAGTATAGCCTTTACCCTCAAAAACTCCCACAATACCAGGGAAATTGACATTTAAACCCATGACTAAAACCAATAAGCATAACTGGAGAACCTCATAAAATTTCCAGGGCAGTTGAGAGACTGTAGCTCAGCTATGCCTTGGGAAACTGGCCCGAGATTCAGTGGACGACCAGCCAGGAGTGGGAAGGGGCTTATTCTGGGAGGAAAGAGGAACTTGTCAAGAAAAGAAGCAGGGGCAGGAAGCTGTGTGGTGCCTTCAGTGTGGCTAAAGCTCAGAGTGAGATGCAGGTGGGTGGGAAATGGTGCTGTGTAACCCTACAGAAGCAGTTTCTAGTGGGCATTTGGGTGCCATGTAAAGGAAGGTGGGCATTATCCAATAGGTCAGCCATTCCAGCGTGGGCCACACCAGGACCTTGGGGTGGACAAAAGATATTTGAGGGAAAAGAGCATCATGGAGGTCAAATGCACTTGAGAAAAGCGGGAGAGCAGAAGTCAGGCAGATTTTTTTTTTTTTTACTGGAACACTCTCAGAGCCTTTTCAGTGTTAATGTGCAGTATGAGTCTCTGGGGGTTTGTTTCATGCAGGGCTGGCCAAGAGCTCACTGTTGGTGGAATGCTTGGTGCTGTAACACATCATGGGAAAGGCTGCTGCGGGCTGAGGAGAGCACAGAGGGCTTTCAGCAGCAGAGCGGCCTGGGTGCATTTTCGGGAGATCACTCTGGTAGCTCGTATGAAGGATGCACGAGAGGGGACTCAGACAGATGAAAAAGGCCCTGTCACATATGTGTCACATATGGGCTGACCCCAAGCTTTCCTCTGTAGTTAGCCTCCCCACTCCTCTCTTCAGGGGAAACCTCTCCCACATGTGAACTCCGAAGGCAATTTATCTGAATGTCTTCCATGGAGAGCTACTCTATTATCTCCCGTATGAAAGAATGAAATAATTGAGGGCAGACCCTTCATCTTTTTTTTTCTTCCCCAGACATTTCATCTTATTATGCTTCAGTAGATACACTATAAGTTCAATCTGCCAGGCCATTCTTCACCAGGATCCTCCAAGCCATTCCTTAGGTAAATAGTGACCAACACAAAGCAAGGTAACTCTACATGTGTGCTAAGAGCTGAGGGAAAACACATAACCATGTGTAGGCTACAATGATGTCTTGACAGGACAAATTACACTTGAAATTGACTTGAAGGAAGGGGAGATTTCAGACAGAATGAAGGGAGAGAGGCAAACATATTCTGAATAACATGGTGGTGAGGTGGGGTGGCTGGAATGATCCACATAGGCTTGTAGAACCGGCTGAACCAGAGCAGTGTCGGGTGCTGAGGATTAGGGAACACAGAGCAATCTAAGTGAGTTGGGGATGGATTATGGAGGTTTTTGAAGGTAGACAGAAGACTGGGATTTCTTAAAGATTTTATTTATTTATTTATTTATTTGACAGAGAGAGAGAGAGAGAGAGAGAGAGAGAGAGAGAGAGAGAGAGANAGGCAGGCAGAGGGAGAGGGGGAAGCAGGCTCTCCGCTGAGCAGAAAGCCCAATGTGGGGCTTGATCCCAGACCCTGAGACCATGACCTGAGCCGAAGGTAGAGGCTTAACCCACTGAGCCACCCAGGCTCCCCAAGACTGGGATTTCTTATTTTCTTTCTTTTTTAAATTTTATTTTTATTCTTTGCCCAAGGGGTACAGGTCTGTGAATCATCAGGCTTACATCTTTCACAACACTCACCAAAGCACAAACCCTCCCCAATATCCATAACCCATCCACGTTATCCCTACCCTCCCACCCCCCAGTAACCCTCAGTTTGTTTTGTGAGATTAGGAGTCTCTTATGGTTTGTCTCCTTCCCCATCCCATCTTGTTTCATTATTTTTCCCTCCCTACCNTATCCCCCACAACCCCCCCACCCTATCCTTCAAGTTCCTCATATCAGAGAGATCATATGATCATTGTCATTCTCTGACTGACTTATTTCGCTCAGCATAATACCCTCCAGTTCCATCCACGTCGTTGCAAA
>LNAC01000480.1:1081253-1187877 GCA_002007465.1 Ailurus styani
TCACTTATCTCTCGAATTCTCTCCTCATGGTCCAGTAGTTGTTTGTCTCTCTTTTCATCCTCTTCTTTTTTCTCTGACATTTTGTCTTCTAAATCACTAATTCTATCTTCTGCTTCATTTATCCTAGCAGTAAGCGCCTCCGTTTTCAGTTGCACCTCATTAATAGCTTTTTTGATTTCAGCTTGGTTAGATTTTAGTTCTTTTATTTCCCCCAGAAAGGATTTTTATTTCTTTAGAGACAACATCTCTATTTTTTTCCATTTTTTTTTCAAGCCCAGCCAGCACCTTAAGAATCGTCATTCTGAACTCTAGTTCTGTCATATTACTAATGTCTGCATTGGTTAGGTCCCTAGCCGTCATTACTGGCTCTTGTTCTTTTTTTGTGTGTTGATTTTTTCTGCCTTGTCATTTTATGCAGATAGGAATAGATGGATGAGAGAACCAAATACTAAAGGGTAGCAATGACCCCAGAGAAATATACACTAACCTACTAAGACTAGACCTGGAACTGGGGAGAAAAGTAAGAGGGGAAAAAAAACCAAAACCAAAACCAAACAAACAAAAAAAACCAAAAACACAAAATCATACAAAAACAAAACAAACAAAAATAAATAAAACAAAATCCTATATCTATATTATCTATTTCTGTTTCTATATGTCTGTCTGTCTGTGGCTCTATCTCTATATCTATCTCTATCTCTATCTATCTATCTATCTATCTATCTATCTATCTATATCTATTAGATTGGTGAATTGAACAGACCCTATAAGTATCCAAAAAATAAGGTTAAAAACAATGAAGGGATAAAATATGATTATAAGAATGAAAATTTTAAAGAGAATAAAAAGTGTTGATACGATATAAGAGTTAAGAACGTTAAAATAGGAAAAGGGAAAAATTTTAAAAGAAAAATGTAAGAGAAAATTCAAAGAAAAAAATTTCAATGAATTTAACTTTGAACGACTGAAGAAACATGGGGAAAAAGCCATGAATTCTCTCCGTTGCTTATCCATTGTTCTGGAGTTCCACAATGCTCAGCAATCTTGAACTTGACTTTGACTGGATTTTTTTTCCCCCCTTGGTCTTCTGGGGGAGGGGCCTGTTGCTGTGATTCTCAAGTGTCTCTGCCCGAGGTGGATTCCCGCCGCCCTCTCCAGGGGCCAGGCTAAGTAATCAGCTCGGGTTTTCTCTCAGGAGCTTTTGTTCCCTGAACGCTTTCCGTACCTCGTTGGAGGACGGGACTGAAAATGGCGGCTCCCTGTCTCCGACCCAGAGGAGCCGAGAGTTTGGGGCCTCAGTCCTCAGCGCGCCTCAGAGAAAAGCAGTCCCTCCCGTCTCCTGGTCTCCGGCCGCTCTCCGAGCTCACCCGGCCTGTGACCAAGTGTCTCTATCTCTGGCGCGGCCCCGTTTAGAATCTCCGAACCTGGCAGATCCTGCAGCCGCTCCCGCGCCGCTCCTCCCGGAGGAGGAAGGAGGGGTCTCTCCGGGTCTGCCGCCCGTGGGATCCCCGTTCACAGATCAGTGGCCCGGCTGCACTTCAGATCACAGCCCAAGGTAACCCCGTGCTGAGAGACACCTCAGCTCAGCTCCATCTCTCCCACCGGCTTCTCTCTGAGACCTGGGAGCTCGGTCGCGCTCAGACACCCCTGGTCTTTTTGTGTCCCCGTGGGTCCTGAGACCACACTGTCCCTGCAGGGGCTTCACCCCCCCGGCTTGGTCTCTGGGGTGATGTCCCTCAGTGGAGCCGACTTCTCACAGTTCCGAGTCTGTGCTCCGCTGCTCACTCCCTTGCTGGCAGCTGGCCCCTCCCCCCGGGTCTATCTTCCCGTTGCCTCAGATTCACTTCTCCGCATGTCCTACCTTCCAGAAAGTGGTCGATTTTCTGTTCCTAGAATTGCTGCTCTTCTTCTCTTCGATCTCAGGTAGAATTTGTAGGTGTTCAGAATAGTTTGATAGCTCTCTGGGTGAATTCCTGGGACCTGATGATAATCGGTCTCCTACTCCTCCGCCATCTTGCCACTCCCCGAATTTCTGTTTTTTAAATATATAATTCCTGTCAAGGATGGATATTCTGTATTTGGTGAGACATTGCTTTCATACTTTCTTCTTTTTTTTATACATTTTTTTTCTTTTGGCATGATTTCCTTTTTTTTCATCCTTTTGTTTTCATATTTTTTTTTCTTTTGGCATGATTTCCTTTAGATTTTGAAGCATATTTAAAGTGGCTGATTTGAAGTTTTTTTCCTAGTGAGTTCATGTCTCTGGCTCCTATGGGAAAATTTCTATTCATCATTTTATTTAAAGAGCCATACTTTCTTGTTTTTTTATATATATTGTGATTTTTTGTTGATAATTGGCCACTTAAAGTAATGTAATGTAGCACCTCTAGAAATCAGACTCTTCCACTCCTGCCCAGTCTGTTGCTGTTACTGCTTTCAGTTGTTTTTGTTTATTCAGTAATTTCTCTGTACTTTTGACAAAGTCTCTATTCTTTATCATTTGTGGCTGCTGGAGTCTCTACTTGCTTTGCTTAAGGGTTAGCTAATGATTGGACAGAGATTTCCTCAAATGCATGGAACCAGTAAATCTCTAAGTCAGGTCAAAGACAGGCATCCTTGCAAGGGGAGACTTCCAGGAACCACCAGACAGGTGGGACCAGACAGGTCAGATCATGACAAACCTTTCAGAATGAGGTCTTGAAAGAGCTCGAGTTTCATTTTGCTCCCTCTGGTGGCTCCAAGGCTACACTGGGAATGTGGGTTGTTACCTTTCAAAGCTACCACCAGAGGTGGGGGGTGGGGAGTGAGGGATGCAAGTAAGGTGAGGTACAAACCGCAAAGCTCATTGTTTTTAGCAAGATTCAGAAGTTTTTTTGAATACACGGTTTTCAGTTACTGCAAGCCTTTGGTTAGTTTCTGAAGTTCTGAAAAAGTGAATCCTGGCAATTTTTGTCGAGTTTCTTATTGCTTCTATAGAGAAGAGAAACTCTGAAAATCTTTATTCCAACATACATTTATGCTGATGGCAGTCATTGATTTAAAAAAGTCATTAAAACAGTTGTTGCTATTAGTTGTTAAAGAACATGGTGCTCTGGAGTATGAAATTTGGGGTTCACATCCTGACTTTGCCATTTATTAACCTGTGGCTCTTGGCAGGTTACTTCAGTTCTTTGGGTCTCTGTATTTTTTTAGGAACTGGGCATACTAATAGCACTCACTTAGTAGGTGGGCTATACCTATATAAAGTGAGTTAACATGTGGAGAGTTCTCATAAGAATGCTTAGCACAGAATATAAATTTTATCTTAGCTATTACTTCTGTTTCTTTGAATTCTCACTATATTCCTGCACGGTTGATAGGCCAACTTCTAAAGTGAGATTGATAGAATTATTTACTGAAGTCACAGAGGTAGTGAGCAATTGATTTAACCGACTTTGTCAAATTGTTGTAAGTTTTAGAGATAATATATGTAACATTTTCACCGTGTACTGAGTAGGTGCTCATTAAATGGGAACTACTCCTACAGGTTATGGCTGTAGTACCTTTTCCATAGTTGGTGAATAGTACGTAGGTACTTAAATATTTCATTTAATTTTTTTATATGAATACGTGTGTTTGGATTCACATGGCTGGCGTGAGACTCTATTCTGTCTGAGTTTTGGCAGAGCTAGAAGATAAAGACTCGGGCAGGATAGGCCTCTAGGCATGGTTACGGCTACACGGACAAGCGAGGTTAGCTTATGTGAGGCCTCAGAACATCCTGGAAATTGTCGTTAGTTCCAAAGGCCTTCGGAGGGGAAGGAGGCGAATGAGAGGTCTTTCAAACCACAATGAATGGGCTGAAAGTAGTAGATCAGAAGTGGTTAAAATGGAACAGGTGGCCTACATAAATACCAGCTGTACATTATGGCCAATTTTATTGCCGGTTTATAATGTTGTCCGTGGTTATTTTACAACAGTTTTCTTTATTTCTGACATCGCTGTAAATCTTGCCGTAAAACGGCTCTAATGCAGCAGAAAGGCTATGAAACGAAATGGGGGAACTTCAAGGATCAGTCTATTGTAGTGGAATGGAAAGAAGGCTGAAGGTGCCTAAGACAGAAAATAAAGGGAAGCCACGGGAAAACCTAGGGGACCGGATGTCTCATTATGCATTAGAATTTGTCCTTTCATGTCCATTGGATTGTGAGCAAGAACAGATAGCATTTTCAGGATGAGTCCACCAGGTGGCGCCATTGAAAACAGTTCTTAAAAGGACCCCTTTCTCCTTTAAGGAGAATTTAGCAAACCTGTTTTAGAGGTGGGAACAATACTAGCTCTTGATGGATGGAGAGTACATGTGAGCTTATTATATTATCTCATGTGTGTGTTTGTGTGTGTGTTGTAGTTTTAAACAGTAAAAGACCCCTTTCTCCTGAGATTCAACTTCAACTTGGCTAGATTTTGGTAGGGCAAGTTTGAGCTAAGTATCTCAGATTGAGGGACACATTTGTGTATCTTCTGATTAATATTAATATGCCTTGTGTTTTCTTCTCTTTCCTTAGCCTAGGGCTATTAAGCCTATATTTCCAATTTTCGTTTCTTATCCTCCGCCAAGGGGTAAGGGAGGCTACCCAGTGGCCCACCCCACCCTCCCCTGCGGCTGATGGCTGGCCTGCCTCCACCAGGTCCCTCTCAAAGCCTGGGTCCCAGGCCTGAACCTCCTGGGAAGCTCTTGCAGGAGAGGTGCCCACAATTCTTAAACATATACACCGAGACACATCCCGGAATTGGAATCTGGGAAAGCTTGGTCTCTGGCCTAGTTGGCCTCTCTCTAGCTCACTCATCTCGGGTGATCACAAGCTTTAAAGGCAATAATGTGTGCAAAGTGCTTAGCACCCAGCTGGGCACCTACTAGGTGCTCAAGGTATGTAAGAAAAGAGGTTTTTTGAATTTACATATATTTCACTTAGGTGTTTCAGCGTTTTGTCTATCTCTGCTTTTTTTTTCCCCCCTCACTAATTTTTTTAAGAATTAGGGAAGATGAGATGGGACTGTTAGCTCTGCCTGCCTATAAGCTCCTCCGGGTCCAGGTGCACTCCCCCCAGCCCCCGAGACATGCAGATCCTGTAGCCAAGGAGCTGGGCCAGTGGGCTCTGGAGCTTCCTGCAGCCCTGTACTTCTAGATATGGCAGTGAGGGGAAAGAGGAGGGCAAACTACATTTCCTGAGTGCTTGCTGTGTGCCAGGCACAGACCCTGTAGGGGCTTGGGATGTTATCTTGTTTAGCAGAGCTCTACAGTGGTTCCCTGCTCCCCCCACTCCCCAGCCGTGGTTTCACTTTCTACAGTTTCCATTACCTGTGTTCAATCTCCGTCTGGAAGCAGACGATCCCCCTTCTGGTGTGTCCTCAGTAGGTCATTACAAGCCTAACGCTACATCACAGTGCCTACGTCATTCTCCTCATTTCATCTCATCACGTAGGCATTTTAGCATCTCACATCATCACACGAGGAAGGGTGAACACAGTACAGTAAGATGTTTTAAGAGAGGCCACATTCATGTAACTTTCATGATAACATATTGCTATTTTTCTATTTTATTATTACTTACTATTGCTAATCTCTTACTGTGCCTAATTTATAAATTAAAGTTTATTTTTTAATTTATTTTTTTAAAGATTTTGTTTATTCATTTGAGACAGAGAGATACAGAGAGAGAGAGCATACACAAGCAGGGGGAGTGGTGGAGGGAGAGGGAGAAGCAGATTCCCCCACTGAGCTGGGAGCCCAATGCAGGACTCCATCCCAGGACCCAGAGGTCATGACCTGAGCTGAAGGCGGACGCTTAGTCATCTGAGCCACCTAGGTGCCCCTAAATTAAACTTTATTGTAGGTATGCTCATATAGGAAAAAACCTATCCATCTGCCTTGTGACTCTGATATACATTGTATCTGTGACTATACTGTCAATTATTCCATCCTCTAAACAGCCATGGCCTCTGTGGACCTCGCTCCTCACACATAACGACACTTTTCATAAATACGAATCAGATTAGAGAAAAGAGTTAAATACCGAGAACAGCTTTTGGAGGAGGGGATCCTGCGTGTCAGTCTTCTACCTCACCTGACGGCACATGCGCAATGGTGTCTTCCAGGGGGGAACGAGCAACTTGCAAGGGCAGAAAGGGGGTCTTCCCTTCCCCCCACTCAGGTGTGGACTTGCCTCTGGTCCCTATTTGCAGTCATCATCTTTACACAGCTGTGACCATTCCCCTGAGCCCAGGGCTTCTTTGTTTCTCCAGAATGATCTCGAAGGGCTTGTAGGAGTTGGAGGCCAGTAGTCACTGGATGGGTTAGAAGGTGTCTTGGGGCCCATAGCCCCTCCGTTTCAGGGTCAGAGAGGAGAACCCTGGTGCTTCTGCCTCACCCAGCTTGGGTGCCTGCCCTTGTGTCCAAGGTCCTAGGCCTTTGCTGTGCCAGCTTCCCCTGCTCCACCCAACCTTCCAGCTTCCAAGAGAAGGCAATAACCATTTCCATTGTTGCTCTCTGTCCTCTCTGTCCTCATCATCTGACTTCCCTAAAAATGCATTCTCTGCCATTTTGGCGACATTGTCCTGTGGGTTCAATTCATCAGTCCCACCAACATAGAGTAACTTTGTTTTATTGGAATTTGACTTTTATTATAGGTGGAATAAAGGAAAGGAATTCTGGCTGCCTAAATCATCTGGGAGCTTGAGTTTGGTTCTGTCGGGAAGATTCATGGGGGCGGGGGGACAAACAAAGGCCCTTTAGTGCCTTCCTCTTTTTACTGGGACAGCCCCGGCCCTCCCTGTGCCATTCCCAGGAAGACAGCTGGATTCTGGGGAAGGCTTGCTGAAATGGCCATGACATCAGCCACAACTTCTTCCTCTTCTCCTTCTTCTCCTCTTCCTCCTCCTTCTTCTTTCACAGCTTTAAACTTCAAGGTGTTCATGATCAGTGTTACGTTCACTTTCCAGTGTCAGACGTGAGGCAGATAAGACACGCTTATTGCAGGGATTCCTGTTTGTACTTTATGTACCAATTTATCTCTTTCAGGGTAGAATGGATTCATTGAGTCTGTCTTAAAAGATTAAATTATTTTACTCCTTTACGTTACAAGGGGTGACACCCGGCTCCTCATGACAATGGCGCCCAGTCAGGCAGAACCCTCAGCTGGTGACTGCTACCCCCTCGGGAACGCGGCCTGCGACTGAACCTTGTAGGGCTCCAGACGAGTGCAGAGCTCGAGTTAATTTAGAAAATATCATGCATAACCTGCCCATTATTTTCCTAACCCCAAACAGGCAAGAAGGATGCAAGCCACGCGCGTGTTATTTCGGCTGTCAGAGTCATGAAACCAGTAGCCAAGAGGTACTAGTCATTTGCAATTCTTGAAGACAAAGCAACTTTGCGGGGCCTCTGAACAGGGATAGGTGTTTTTGGGGTTTTTTTGGGGGGGAGGCTCATATTTTAAAATTGAACATCATTTAAATGAATTGCTTCAAATGATTGTGTCTGTAGTACATTGTGAATGTACTGGGAAGTCATGCCCATTGAGAGCAGAATCGTCAATACAATGAACAGGGTTATACAAAGTGTACCTGTCATATCCTTTTTTTTTTTTTTTAAGTTCTGCATCTACACTAATGCTATTTTCCCAGTGACTGACTTTAATCAAATTCCCCCATCTCCTTCTGACCTCGGTGCAACTGTCTTCATAACCCAGTTGAAAAGAGGAGCATCTAATTAAGATCACATTCATACTTGAAATCTCTCTGCCCAGTGGGGAAAGATAATATTGTCGCTCAGTGTTTGGGGTGGATAATATTAAATGCTTTCCCCCAGAGGCGATGCCATTGAATCAGGACCCCATGTGAATCTGCAGAAAATTTAGCATCTTTGGAAGGGAGATGCCTAGGCGTGTTCCCAGGGAATCAGTGACAGAGTTGTCTGAGTTTTTCATGACCCTTTCTGCTCTGCTCAGAAAACAGAGTTCAGATAGTCAGCCTTGCTAGCCACAGTGAACTTGAGATACCATGTTTAGTGAGGAGTAATTGACATATAGTCAAATTCAGTCTGCTTTGGCATTCAGTTCTGTGTGTTTCTTTCTTTCTTTCTTTCTTTCTTTCTTTCTTTCTTTCTTTCTTTCTTTCTTTCTTTCTTTCTTTGTGTGCGTTTCAACAAAGGTATACAGTTGTGAAACCATCACCACCTCACTCTATGAAGGTCCTTCTTGTCCCTTCGTAGTCAATCCCTTTCTGTTCTTCCCAGCCCCTGGTCACCGCTGACCTGTGTTCTGCCCCTGTGGTCTTGACTTTTCTGGAAAGCCATACAAATGGCATCACACAGTATGTAGCCTTTTATATCTGGCTGCTTTACTTAGCATGATGTCACTGAGATTCATCCATGCTGCTTCAGAGGAATTCCTTCCTTCCTTCCTTCCTTCCTTCCTTCCTTCCCTTTCCCTTGCCTCCCTCCGTCTCTTTCCCTCCTCTTCCCTCCCCTCCCCTTCCCTCCCCTTCCCTTTCCCTCCTGCTCTCCTCCCTTCCTTCATACCTTCCTTCCTTCTTTCCTATCTTTCTCTCTTTCTTTCTTATTTTTTGTCTTTGGGAGTATTTTGTTGTATGAACATACCACAGTTTGTTTATCCACTCACCATGCGAAGGATATTTAAGTCTTCTCTCATTTTGCCAATTCCGAATCCAGATTCTGTGAACATTAGCATGCAAGTCTTTGTGTGGATGCATGTTTTCATTTGTCTAGAGTGAATTCCTAGGAGTGAGATTGCTAGGACACATGGTAGATATATGTTCACTTTTATAAGAAAACATGGAAATGTGTTTTCAAAGTAGCTAAACCATTCTGCCTCCCTATCAGCATTAGGAGAGTTCCAGTTGCTCCATATACTCACCAGCTTTAGCTCTTGTCGTAAAAAGGCCCTTCTAATAGGTGTGTAGTATTAGGTCACTGTGGTTTTAATCTGCACTTCCTTAATGATGGTGAGCATCTTTTCATATACTTACTTGTCAACTATATCTCGTCTTTGGAGTGTCAGTTTGCATAGTATTTTTTTGTCATTTAGAAACTGTTTTTCTTTTATTTTCCTATTATTGAGTTTTGAGAGGTCTTTTTGTATTTTGGATGTGAGTCCTTTATCAGATATGTGGTTTTTTAAAAGATTTTATTTATCTATAAATAAATATAAGAGAGAGATCTATAAATATATATATTTATAAATATATAAATATGAGAGAGGGAGAGAACACAAGCAGGAGGAGGGGCAGAGGGAGAAGCAGACTCCCCACTCAGCAAGGAGCCTGATGTGGGGCTTGATCCCGGGACTCTGGGATCATGACCTGAGCTGGAGGCAGATGTTTAACTGACTGAACCACCCAGGTGCCCCTCAGGTATGTGTTTTGCAAATATTTTCTCCCAGTCCATGCCTTGTTTTGTCTATCTTTAGGTTATTTTAATTTTATTGTCTACCACTAGTAAACTATACATGCATAGTTCAAAAGGTTTGAGAGAACATAGAAGGAAAAAGAAGTCTCTTTCCCATGAATCCTTACAATCTGGTTCCTCTTCTTGGTAACAAGTTTTTTACCAGGTTACTACATGGTAATTATTTTTTTTAATTTTTTAAATTTATTTACTTGACAGAGAGATCCAGTAGGCAGAGAGGCAGGCAGAGAGAGAGGAGGAAGCAGGCTCCCTGCTGAGCAGGGACCCCGATTCGGGGCTCGATCCCAGGACCCTGAGATCATGACCTGAGCCGAAGGCAGAGGCTTTAACCCACTGAGCCACCCAGGCACCCACTACCGGTAATTATTACCAGGTTTTCTTACTATTACCAAGTTTTCTTGGAGAGAGAGAAGGAAAGAAAGTATTCTCTAGAAAATATTTTCTGCAATTACAAAATGTGTACATAGGTTCTTCTTTTGCCTCAGTGCATGATAGCATGTTCTGTGTCTTATTCTTTTCACTTAACAGTTTATCTTAGCAGTCACGCCATATCATCCCACACAGAGTTGTCTTATTCTTTGTAAGAGCCAAAGAGTCTTCCAGTGCATGTATATGCCATCATTTATGTAATTTGCTCCCTATTGTTTTCTAATCTTTCATCATTATAAACAATGCAGCAATGAATACATTAGTACAGTAGTAGCTGTCATTAGAATTACTGAATTATGGGGTGTCTGCATTTTTAATTTTGGAAGTTATTGTTTAATTTCCATCATGACCGTTGAACCAATGTAGGCTTCTACCAGCAATCCGTGAGAATGCCTGTTACTCCACATCCTTCCAACATATGTTTAATTTTTGTAGTTCCTGCCAGCTTTATTGTGAAAATATGTTTTTTTTTTCATTTCATTTCTCTTGTTGTCAATGAGACCATAAATATCCATTGTGGTTCTTTATTGGTAAGCTATTTACAACTTTTGTCCATTTCTGCTTAGGTTTTTACTCTTTTTCTTTCTCATTTATTTATTTTAAAGATTTTATTTATTTGAGAGGGAGAGAGTGAGTGAGAGAGAGAACACGAGCAGGAGCAAAGGGAGAGGGAGAGAAGCAGGCCAGGGAGCCTGATGCAGGACTCGATCCCAGGACCCTGGGATCATGACCTGAGCCAAAGGCAGATGCTTAACCGACTGAGCCACCCAGAATCCCCCTTTTCTGATTGACTTAGAGTTCTTTGCAGATTAAGGAAAGGAGGCCTTTGCTTTATGAGTTGAAAAAAATGTATTACTAGTTGTTTTTCTGGTGGCTTCATTGATAGGGTTTTTTGTACCTTGAAGAAAATGTTCATTTTTGGGCGCCTGGGTGGCTCAGTGGGTTAAAGCCTCTGCCTTCGACTCAGGTCATGATCTCAGCATCCTGGGATCGAGGCCCGCATCGGGCTCTCTGCTCTGCAGGGAGCCTGCTTCCTCCTCTCTCTGCCTGCCTCTCTGCCTACTTGTAATCTCTCTCTCTCTCTCTCTCTGTCAAATAAATAAATAAATAAATAAATAAATAAATAAATCTTAAAAAAAAAAAGAAAATGTTCATTTTTAAAATTTCAGCTTATATGTGTGGAAATAGTGAATTAAAACCATGACAAAAGATCACTGAAGAGAGGTCGAGTGGTTTCGGCATGCTGTTGTGTCTCCATGTAGTGAGCCTGTGACACAAGGAACACGGTAGCAATATAATAGAGTGGGTAAGACCCTGTTCATTGTGGGTGATTTACTGTTTTGGGCACTCGAGGAGACCATATCTAGAACATTCTATTCTGAGGCCTGTGCTTCGTTGAATGGGATTGAGAGCACAGTGGCATCTGACTGGTCCACAAGGCTTGTAGGTCCACACGCATTGGGAGTGTTTGGTGCATGGAAGCACCATCCATTGTGTGTGCTTTGACTGAAAAAGTTTGATAACTTTCACCTTGGTCTCAGTGAAGCAGCGGGCACTGGATAAGTCACTCCGAGAGAGGTGCGAGCCAGCAAGGCCTGCCTTCATGGAGCAATTGGAGGTGGTGAGTGGGGTCTGTAGCCCATGACAGGCAGACCCCAGACTTGCAGGCATCGCGGGGAGAGGTCTCCTTGACCAGCAGGGAATGAGGAGAGGCCTCATGTTCAGAGCACAGTGGGCTCTGGCACGTGGGGAGGATTTGGTCAGGTGGGGAAGCCAGGTGGGCCTCTTTCAAAGAGTGGAGAACTTCAACGAAGAGATGTGGCAGTCCTTCTTAGAGCCAGTTTATGGAAAATAAGCCTCACCTCCTTGGGGTTTATTGCAGGCTGTTGCTCATCAAATCCTGTTACCCCAACTTTTTGCCTCCCTGGAGATTTGGTTCTCAGTGGGGCTCAGACTCTGAAGAATGTTTCTAAATGCTCTGAGGCCAATCAGCATGGTTTGTCATCAGCATGTGATTTTGTCAGCTGATGAGGCAGGCCAAGAGCCCCTGACACGTGGCAAAGAGTCACTCACTTTGTCCTGGTTGCTGTCTCCCTGTTTTAGCTTTTAGTCAGCACCGAATACAGTAAAGGCAAGGCTCCTCAAGGTTTGTGAAACCGAAGGTCAGATTTTCTAGAAGAGGTCAATGGCCCGTAGAGAGGCTTTGCTCGAGTTCCTTGGAATTACATTACAATATATACCCAAATGTAAGAAGAAGGTGCTTCCTCTTCCCCCTCAAACCATCCTACAAAAAAGAGGGAGGTATCTTCTATTCAAATCCTTTCAAATTCTCTTCTATTATCAGGCAACCTCTTAATGACTTTGAACAGTAAGTATAGCATAGGAAAAACATATTAGCTTTCACCGATCTCAATCAGTTCTAGTTGGGATGCCTGGAGAGGTCACCAGCAAGAATTAGTGAGAGGGAGCAGGAGGGGACAAGAGTATTAATGCAGGAATAGTAATTATCCTTAGGGAAAAGATTTCACTTTTTCAAGTGCCATTTATTGTAAACTAGCTTTTGAAAGATCCTTTAAAAAGAAACATTTTGTCAGATCACTCCAGGAGATCTGGGGGAAACCAGTTTCCCGATGTCGTACCACTGGGGACTTGAGGCTTGGGGCAAAAATCAGAGTGATCATATCATTTATGGCTTAGAAGCGTTCATATCTTTGACAACTTGGATGGAAGGAAGGTTGACAGCTTTGGAAAATGGCATGGGGATGGCTCAACAACAGGTTCCAGGGATGCAGAGTAATAGATAATGAAGCATGTGGGTGGTTGGAATAAAACTGCATTATGACATATTTAGAGAGCAAAAAAGCAATCTTTGGGGTATCTGGGTGGCTCAGTCAGTTAAGCGTCTGCCTTCGGCTCGGGTCATGATCCCAGGGTCCTGGGATCAAGCGGCATTGGGCTCCTTGCTCAGCAGGGAGTCTGCTTCTCTCTCTCCTCTCCACTCATGCTCTCCTCGCTATCTTTGTCTCTCTGTCTCTATCTCAAGTAAATAAAATCTTTTTTTAAAAAAAGCACTCTTTGAAAAATATCTTACTCGGTGATATGAGAGACTTAAATTAGCTATGCACAGCTAAATTGTAATCCAAAATATTACAGGTTTATTTGCATGGGTTAATAATGTTATATTAAAATCTTCACATTAGGAAAATGGGGTGTGGTCCTCTTATATTCAGAAATTTACCGTAAAAAGGAAATGGAGCACTTTTTTTTTCTTGTAACATTTACAGGGTCTACAGAGGGGCGTAGAATCAGAAGGAAAAACCCAATTATATTCATTATCTGCAATCAGTGAAATGGAGCAAGTTTGCCGAATTCAGGGAGAGAGGATTTGACGTCCCTGCCCAGAACATCGGATTCTCGGTACATGCTAGATACAGAAAATCATTACCTTCCATCCCTCAGGTCGGCTTAGCTAATGTTTTTTATGTTATTTTATTCTTCCTATGATTATAGAAGGGGTTCTATTGAATCTCAGTGTTTGAAAATTCACCTACTTGCTGAAATGTATTTGTAACCCCAAATCAGTAAGCTCAGCATCGCCCCGGGCACTGGTGGACATGCCCAGGGCGTCAAGACTTTGGAACTGCTCACCTTCCCAACTGAGATTGAACACAGTGATGCTCTGTCTTTTTGTTTCGGTGCTCATCCCATAAACAAGCTCCTCTGACATCTATTTGGTCACATTTTCTGCATTTGTGTGATTTTTTGATTTTGCTGTTTAAAATGGCCTGCAAGGGTAGCACAGAAGCGCTGTCCCATGTTCCTAGGAGCAAGGAGTCCGCGATGTGCCTTACGGAGAAAATATGTGTCAGATAAGCCTCATGGAGGCAGGAGTTAGAGAACTAGTGGCAGTGAATTTGTTTGTGGGTCAGCAACATGTATTAAATAAGGTGTGTTTGCATGGGAACGCACATAAAACAAGGTTTCCTATTGACGCAGTTGTCGAAAATGCGACCGGAGGTTTGCAGGAATCAAACCTTTATCTTCCCTTGGAGCAGTGGTTCTGCAGATGCTCGGTCACTTTACAGACCGTAACCACCGTGGGTCGTGAGACTTGGCTGGATACGTGGAACATTCTGTTCAGAGGCTTGCACTTTGTTTCTCCTTATACCGTAAACGTTTTCTCAGGACATTTCATAATCTTAAGATTATCTTCCAAAACTCAGTTCACAGGCAGTTTGCTGTCAGAAAACTGGGATGAGTAGATTTAAAAATTGTACTTCAAGCCAAAGTGGTAATCAAATTAATAAGAGAAACTTGCAGCTGCAGGTGCGTGAGGTCAGGTGTCCAGGTATCTCAAAATGTGAAACAAGGGGAGCCAAATGAAGTCTTTGCTTTTCATCCAGATGTTTCACAAGGTGCTGATATCAGCCGTGTATGAGGTGATATTTCTTTGGTTGTTAAGACAATACCGTTCATTAACTTATTTATAACGGGAGGGAAGGGAAGTCAGGAACTTGGGGAAAGGACAAAGTCTACTCACATGAGCCTTTCCTAATGAGTATTCTGCAGAAAACGAGTTGCACGAAGCAGAATTGGTAGGTGTTATTCATGGGGTGTGGTTGGAATGTGCAATTACCATGAGGCTCAAGGTAAAGAACATCTTCTTACTCTATTTCTGCAAATCTCATTTGATGTGACTCTGGACCCCCATGCCACCTGTGAGATAAGAAATTTAAGTACATTCTCCTTTTTCTCAGCCTCCATGTGAAGGCTGCAGGGGACTCATGAATATTGGAACAGTTGGCAGGGACTCTCTGTGGTTTGTGCCCACTACACCTTGCTGCTGTGCTCAGTTTCCAAGCCAGCATGGCCCCAATAGGGGAGATGGGGACAGCAGCCTCCTGATGTCATTTGACTCTTACCCAAGGTTTAGCTGCTGAAACACATCCCTAGGTGTCCACCAGTGTCCCCTTACTGGGGAACCGCCCTTTCCCAGGACAGAAAACTCTAAATCCCAGGCTCCTCCTGTTCAGACAATCTCTTCTCCCCAGGACTAACTGCTTCAGCCCTCTCTCCCCCAAACCCCAGAGCCCCTTCCACTTCTTGGGCCAATTACCTTTTTTTTTTAATACGAAAATATTTGAACTTGACCTTGATCATGCAGTGCCATACTCTGCAAAATAGGCAAGGGTATGCTCAAGTCAAAAGAAATTTGCCAAAGCAGTAGATTTATTTATTTTGTAACTAATCGGCATCTTTAATATGCTGGATGCATTGTGAGTCAACAGGAGGAGGTTGGAGCTGGGAAAGGTTTCAAAATGGAGCCTTTTGGACGTGCACTTCGTGGGGATGGTGTTTGGTTGAGTGCACTGGGAAACCCAAGGTGGTAAATGACTTCTAAAGCCCCCTGAAGTTGGCTGGTGATTAGTTTCCTCCCCTTGAGCCCATTTCCCTAGCAGAAGTTGAAACCATTTAGTCCAGAGGCTTCTTCATAGGTTGGGGCAGAGAAATGGCATCCTCTGGAGTGTACCCTGTTTGGTCTCCTTTCAGGAAGTCTGAAACATCTGGAGTGGGCTCCAGGTAAAGCTTATAAAGGAGTGAGACCTCTGTGGACAGGCCTAGGGCTTGGGGATGTGGGGCAGGGAAGACATTCTACCTGTGTGGTGTTGGCTTCGAGCCAACGGACCTCTGGGACCAGTGCCCTGCCATTTAGGACCACTGGGGATTGAGACTCTCCCTGTAAAATGGGCAGTGCCAGATAGCACTGTCTCCATGCAGAGCCCTTCCTTGACCAGAGTCGTGTTGCCCTTTGGAGTGAATGCAGAGGGCAGCTCTCACAGACAGTTTCAGGCTTCTGTCTACACAATGGGAGGCATTTGCGGGTTGGGGAAATCCACGCCTTCACACCTGCCACAACCAAAGCAGGCGGTGCATCTTCCAAGAAGACATCTCCTTTACGTCTGTGATCCTCAGTCTCGGGCTGAGCAGAGAAGTCTGATGCCCCGTGGACGCTGGCCCTCGCCTCTGCTGGACGAGCTGCATTCCGTGCCCCTCCACTGGTGCGGGCTCTGTTGGCCAGAACAGAGGTCTGAGCTGTGTCTCATTCCACTGGCTGAGTCGAGAGCATGCTGCATCATCCTGGAAGTTAATCCAAGGGGCCTCCTGGGCAGGGGCACTGGAGCCGATGCACAGGTGTCCCTTGGGCAAGTGGGTTTGCATCTTTAAGATGCACAGTGTGACGATTTCCTGTTTCCCTCATGAGCCACCCACCCTCCACCCAGCTTCACATTCAACAGCTTCTCCTTCCTGGATTACTTTGCCCCTCCACATCTGTATAATTGTGATCATCTGAAGCCCATGAACAATGTGTGCTCCTTACTCTGTAGTGTATCGGCCCCCATCACCCATCTCATTACTTCCAATTATGCTGCATGAAATGCGGATATTAGAGCTGCCCCTCTGCATGTGTGCTCTGTCGGTTATAAGTTGGCTGCTCCATGTTCTACCTGTAGGTTATTTGGGAGGGTTCAAATCAACCTCAGAAGGCCTTATCTGTCAAACAGAGCTCATCATACATTGGACAGAAAAATCCGAGAAAACATTCGACTTGGTGGGAAGCCCAATATCCCTCCTCTGCCGATTCTACATATCTTCGTTTTCCCACATATAGTCCAATCAGGACCCTCCTTGCTGTCTGGGCCCTAAACACACCCACGGGGCATAAATCCAGATCCGTTCTCTGAGCCGCCCCACTTAGCAGAGTGTATCACCTTCTTTATTTGGGGGTCTGACAAGCCTCTAAAGGATATGTCTGCATCAGTGTCCAACAGAGGTTCCCTAGGAGGCTTGGAGGAGAGCTTTTGGCCTTCAGTGAGTGGTAGAGACAACTCTGAACTTGACGCCAGAAGTCTGGAGTGCGGGACCTAATCTCACCACTACCTGGTTAAGGACCCTGGGCACGTCTTATACCCTTTCCAGGTCTCCGTCTTGTTACTCTTCAGGGTGGACATCACAAGTCATTGTAAGGATTAGAAGATTAGCTGTGGAAGTGGACATAGCATAAGGCCGGTCCCCAAGTGAACCACAACTGCCTCCCTATTTACCTATTCTTTATGGACCTTGGGTTTCTCATGAATTCATTGGGAATCACAATTTCTGCTCAACATACTTTACGGAGGAGAGATCAGAATCAAACAAAACGCTTGTGCAAGGGCCCTGTGGCAGAGTCTATAGCATCTTTCGTGTTCTGGGTGATTCTCAGTTCCCATAATCCCACACAGTTCATGGGGCCTGATGGGTGTGCAGTCGCTGCTGCTGGGTGTTAGTGGGAGAGAGTGCCTCTGCTTTGTGGAGGCTGATTCTTTCCCAGTTTCTCTTGGTGGCTGAAAGCCTGTTGGCTGCATGGTCTGGATGCTGGGAGCCTTGTCCAAGATGAGAGCTCATCTGGGCCATGGCTCCCAGCCTCTCCTTTTTGTATCAAAGAAGGTGTTAATGAAGGACACTGAATCCGCACACGGTGTGGTGAATGGACCACCCTTTGTTTAGCCTTGGTACCATCTTCTTGTCTAGATGTGCTCCATCTCCTTTTCTGAGTAGCTGTGATTTTGGAGAGGGGCAGAAAGGGATAAGGGGTGGTCCTTCAGTGCCCACAGGGCCTGCCTTGGGACATCATGGTGTGTGGCGTGCAACGCATGTCCACACCTTGCTTCCCTGGGTCACATCTTCCGGGACTCTGAGGAAGGAGGCTCCCACATCTGGGTAAATCAACAAACCACTGTGTTGTTAACTTCGGCAAAGTTATTCTTGTACCTTGTGCTGAGATACTTACTTCAATCTATGGAGATAAGGAGGGATTCTCGGTGCCTAATGAAAATGGTTCTAGAATCTATGAAATCAAATTAGAGTTGATATCAGGAAGTGTCACGAAACAGGAATTATGAGAAATTAAGTTGCAGGGTATAGATTTTGTCCTACTAAATTAGAGGTAAGCAATACCCACTTCTCTCCAAGGGCCTGTGCACAAAATGAAATGAATGCTTGCTGGTGTGTGTAGTTTCAGCACACTCTGATGTGTGAGGTATGGTGGGCCACAGGGTGAGCATCAGAATGGGAATTGTAATTATTTTTTATAGCAATGTCTTCTCGAGCTTCAGAGAGAGAGAGAGGGCTCTCTCCTTGCACATGCAAACATCAATTTGGGAACTGGGGAAGGTAATTTTCACATGCAAATGCGTATAAGTTGAAATGAGCAGAGGCAATGAACAGACTGTTAAAGAGACACAGGCCTCCTTCTCCTCCCACACAAAGGAGCAAGGGGCTGGAGAGAGTTAGAGACTTCTTGAAAGAAGAGAGGTACATACTAGTAAGTTTCTATGCTCACCTCTGGAACATGTCTCTCTGCCCATGGAACTTTCCAAGAAGTGTTTTATTAAAGCTTCCCCTTGGCAGAAAGTAAGGGCCATCCACCGTGAAGTGAAGTGTGGGTGTGGGAAGTCCCAACTGACTTCAGAGCCTGCTCTTCTGCCTCCTGGCCATGTGACCTTGTCACAGGATGCTGTCAGGATCAACAGGAGTACCCTGTGAGGTCTCCAGTGGTCCCCTTGGAGCACAGGCCACAAAACCCAAGGGAGAAAGAACAGATACCACTGAATTTTCTAAAACAGGAGTTTCTATGCGAATCCCTCATTCAAGCATCTCCCTTCCCAAGTCACACCAAGACTCTGGAATCCATGGATAATCTGGAGCTGTCTGCCACCAAGGGTCAACAGAGTACCTTCTGGCATTCTGAGCCATCCTTGGGACACTGGAACTTTTCCAAGATACCTGGGCCCTGCATGCCTAGATGAACCCTCAGTCACTGTTCCTCCTGCTTGTGCTGTTTACAGAACAAAGGGAGCTCCGCCCTCCCACTCCCATCCCATACCCATATTGTTCTCCCTCACTCCCACCAGCTTCTTCTTTTTTTTTTTTTTTTAAGATTTTACTCATTTATCTGAGAGAGTGAGAGAGCACTAGAAGGAAGAAGATCAGAGGGAGAAGCAGACTCCCCATGGAGCTGGGAGCCTGATGCGGTACTCGATCCCGGGACTCCAGGATCATGACCTGAGCCGAAGGCAGTCGCTTAACCAACTGAGCCACCCAGGTGCCCTCCCACCAGCTTCTTTGAGGAAATTCTCCTTTAACACTTTTATGTTTCTGATCAAGACACTGTTATTTCTGAATCATTCCCCAGGATCCACTGGGGAACAAATGCCTGGAGGCTTCTCATGGATACTCTGCCTTTGCCCTGTTCAGTTCCTCCCTGGGAGCTGGGAACTCAGGCTGGTTCTCTGCTGAACTAGCAGAGGGATGGGTAAGGCAAGAAGAAATTAATACCTCATCACAATTGACACTTCCCCATAACCTCATTTACATTCATGTAAGTGTGCAGGGTCATTGCACACATAATAGGGATAAGCACTCTTGTCCCTTCCTCACCCCCAGACAGGTAGTTAAAAGACCCCATGCTGACCCTTTCAACTCTGTGATTCTCTGAGTCTGTAAAGAAGGCACAACCGATCCCTACTTTGGCCCCCTGACGCCTCTCCTTTGGGGGATAGCAGCTTTGCATCTTTAAAAGTTTTGGCACTGCCATTTTGTATGGATTAATGCAGAAAGGATTTTAAATGTACATTCTAACAAAATGTCGAGTAATTTTTGGGGAAAGGATATTGAGAAATACATCCCTGCAACATTTCCCACATCTTCTTGTGGTTAGCCTAAAAATAGCCAAGAGGATTTCACTGGAATATTGAAAACTCTGACTACAGCAGGAGGAATGGAAATTGGATGAGAAGATCTCTAATATTTGGGTAGAGTCAGAAGGGGCTCTCTAATTTTCTGCTTTGTCACTCATGACCACTAAAGCCATTGCCAGCTGCCAGACTCTTAGCATTGGTGAAGAGACACATGGCAAGTGGAAGCTAAACTTCTTTTGTTTTAGAGAAAGAAACAGTTGTTTCCTTCCCCACCATCCCCAAAATCACTCCAATACAAGACCCTCCTAGTAACATGCAAGTGTCAGTGGCTATCAGGAACCTGGTTGGCTTGACCGCTTGGACCTTTTTCCAGGGAGATCAGCCCACCTTGGTCTGACTTCAGAGGAATTTCTTATTTATTTATTTAGGAGAGACAGAGAGAGGCAGAGGAGAGGAGAGAGAGAATCTGAGAATCCCAAGCACACTTCACAATGAGCACAGAGCCCAAAGCAGGGCTTGATCTCATGACCCTCAGATCATGACCTGAGCTGAAATCAAGAGTTGGATGCTTGCAACAAAAATCTCGGTGGATGGATTCAGTGGAAGAACAGAGCAGAGAGAAGCATAAGTGAACTGGAAGATGGAGAAATAGAAATTGTGCAATCTGAGCAACAGTGATAAAAAAATAAACCTTAAGAAATGAAAAAGAACAGAGTCTCTGGGATCAGTGGAATTAGAACAAAAAATCAAACATTTGTGTTATGGAAACCCTGGAAGAAGAAGAGAAAGAAGGTGGGGCTGAAAAGGTACTGTAAGAAATATTGCCTGAATCAGGGAAGTACAAGTCAAAACCACTATGAGATACCACCTCACACCAGTCAGAACAGCTAAAATTAACAAGGCAGGAAAGAACAAATGTTGTCAAGGATGTGGAAAAAGGGGAACCCTCTTACACTGTTGGTGGGAATGCAAACTGGTACAGTCATTCTGGAAAACAGTGTGGTGGTTCCTCAAGAAGTTAAAAATAGAGTTACTCTACAACCCAGCAATTGCACTACTAGGTATTTACCTCACAGATACAAATGTAGTGATCCGAAGGGGCATCTGCACCCCAATGTTTATAGCAGCAATTTCCACAATAGCCAAACTATGAAAAGAGCCCAGGTGTGCATCAATACAAGAATAGATAAAGAAGATGTAGTGTACACACACACACACACACACACACACACACACACACACACACCACACACTGGAATATTACTCAGCCATCAAAAAGGATGGCATCATTTACATCAATGTGGATGGAACTGAAGGATATTATGCTGAGTGAAAGAAGTCAATCAGAGAAAGACAATTATCGTATGGTTTCACTCATATGTGGAATATAAGAAACAGCACAGAGAATCATAGGGAAGGGGAGGGAAAACTGAATGGGAAGAAATTAGAGAGGGTGACTAGCCATGAAAAGATTCTTAACTATAGGAAACAAACTGAGGGTTGTTGAGGAGAAGGAGGGTGGGGGGTAACTGGGTGATGGGCATTAAAGAGGGTATGTGATGTGATGAGCACTGGGTGTTATATACAAATGATGAATTACTAAACTCTACATTTGAAACGAATGAAATAAATGGTGTACTATATGTTTGCTAATTGAATTTAAAGAAAAAAAGTAAAAACAAAAAAAAGATTGTCTGAAAACTCTCCAAATTTGTTGAGAGACATAAACTTACAAATCTAAGAAGTTGAAAAGAAACCCCAGAATAGGAAAAGCCCAAATAAATCCACACTAAGACACATAATTAAACATGTGAAAGCTAAAGGCAAGGAAATATCTTGAAATCAGCCAAAGAAAAATAACACATTGTCTATAAGGGGAAAATAATTGAAATGGCAGTGGATTTCTCACTAGAAAACATGGAAGCCAAAAAGAAGTGACACAATATAGGACTGAAAGAAAAGAGTTGTCAACTGATAAGCTGGCTGAAATATCCTTCAGGAATGAAGAAAAAGTCAGAAGAAAATTAATTTGTCACCAGCAGATCTACTCTAAAGGAATGGCTGAATTTCCATTGATAAAAGAATGGAAACTCCATGATAAAAGAAGGAAACTTGGAACATCAAGAATGAATAAAGAACACAGTAAACAAAAATATAAATACCATAAACTTTCCTTCTTTTCTTAAGTATTTTAAATTAAGCTTGATAATTGAAACAAAAATTACACACTGAAATTGTTCTAATTTTTTTTGGAAAAAAAAGATACTTGTGGTGATTATGTTATAAATGGGGAAGATTTAAAAAAAATCAAGGGATGTAAGTTTTCTATGCTTCCCTGAAGCTGATAAAATGACTGTGATAAGTCATATGTATATAATACCTAAAGCAACCATTTAAAAACTATACAAAGAAGCACAGTAAAAAGCAAACAAACAAACAAAAACCCCAAAACCAAAACTGGTACAGATACATTGAAGTTGAATTCTAAAAAAAAGTGTTGATTCAAGCAAATCACATCAATTTAGAGTACAGAAAACATGAAAAACTGAGAGAACAAGCAGAAAACAAAACAAAAAATAAATAAACTGGCCGCATTAATCAGTACTTATATTAACTATAAATAGTGTAAATATATCAACTAAAAGACAGAGATTGGTGCAATGAATTAGAAAACTGGTCTAACTGTATGCTGTTTATAAGAAATTCACTTCAAATATGATGACAGAGGTAGGTTGAAAGTAAAAGGATGACAAAGGATATATCATGTAAACAATACCAAAAAGAAAAAGGAGGAGGAGGAGGAGGAGGAAGAGGAGGAAGAGGAGGAGGAGGAGGGGAACTGGCTATAATAATACCAGATAAAGTTGAGCTCAAAGAAAAGAAAATTACTAGAAATAGAGAAGGACATTGTAGAATGATTGCTGGATCAGTTTACTAAGAAGACATAGCAGTCTTAAATGTGCTTGTATATGCACCAGATAACAGAACTGCAAAGTATGTAAACAAAAGCTGATGGAGGACCCAACACATTATATTCAGGAGCCCTCAGAACGCGTTCCAAGTTTGACCACATCCTGGGCTATAAAACAAACTTCACCAAATTTAAAAGAATTGGAGTCATACAGAGTTTGTTCTCTGACCACAATGGAATCAAAGTAGAACTCAATGATAGAAATGAATAGGAAAATATCAAACAATTAGATACTATTAGAAGAATGCACTTCTAAATAGCCCATGGAGCAAAGAGGAAGTCTCAAGGGAAATTAAAAAAAATACATTGGATAGAAGGAAAATGAAAATACAACATAACAAAATCTGTAGGATACAGATAAAGCATCAGTAAAAGGAAAATCTATAGCATTTATTGCATACATTAGAAAAGAGGAAAAGTTTCAAATCAATAATCTCCCACCTCAAGAATTTAGGAAAAGAAACAATAAAAAGGAACAAACTATTGATACATAAAATAACATGAGTAAATCTCCAAAGAATTATGCTGTGATAAAAGTGAATCCCCCAAATTTGCATACTCTGTGATTCCATTTATATAACATTTTACATAACAAAATTATAGCAATGGAGAATGGCGAGTAAAGGAGGAGTAGGGAGCTGGAGAGAAGTGTGTGGTTATAAAAGGGCAACAGGAGGTATCCTTGGGGTAATGGAACTGTTTATGTCTTAACTGTAGTATGAATATCAATACACTGGTTGTGACATTGGACTATAGTTTTAGTTTCATAAGAGGTGACCATTGGGGGAAATTAGGTAAATGGAACAAGGAATTTCTTTGTATTATTTTTTATAAGCATTTGTAAATCTACACTTATCTCAAAAATTTTTAAAAAGCTTAATTAAAATTTTTAAAAAGAATATGAGGCACAATAATCAGTGTCTACAGAACCGGTGACTTTTGAAGTTGTGTGTGGCTTGACATAAAGGTCCCTGAAGGTCCCACCAAAGATGATTTCACCTCTGTAGCTTCACCTGGCACCCATTTCCCCTCTCCCCTGCCTTTATGTCCACTACAGTTGCACTGGGTTCTTTCTGTCTCTGCTACACACCTTTCTTCTGCTAAGTGCCTTTGTATGTACGGTTCTGGCTGCCTTCCCTCCCCTCTTCACATTTGTTCCATTCCTACTCATCCTTTAGATCACTTCCTTAGGGATAACCTCTCTGACTAGGTAAAATCATCCTCCTGTGGCATCCCCTGTCTTTCCTACATAGGACCAGTTATGTCACATTTAATTTGGGGTTTGATTTGCTTAAGATCTTCCTTCCTCCTTGGTCTGTAAACTCGGTGGGTGTGGTGTTGGGGTCTGCTTTGACTCTCTAGTGTATCTCCAGCATCTAGGGCTATGCCTGGCACGTAGTAGGCAGTCACGACGTTTGTAGAATGACCGAAAGGGTGCGTGAGGAGGATTATTCACCTTTTTCTCTCTCAAATTAGCAAGGTCTTCAACACTATTCAAAAACCCAGGCTAAATCACCTCCCTGCTCTGGGTGACCTGCTATCCCAGAAAAAAGTCAGTGTTGCTTCCTTTGAACTCTTCACACATTCAGTTTATCCTGACCAGCTGGGAGGAACACAGAAGTGCCCATCCCAGCATGACTGTAGTAGAGCTCCAGAAAGGGGCAGGTTTTGGGAAAGATGTGCTCAAGGAAGGACTGTCTGACATCTGGGCAAGCTAGCGTTCTCTAGGGAGGGGTCTTTGCCAAAAGAAGCTGCTCATCTCAGTGACTCTACAGCAGCTAGTGTGGATTGATTCATTATAGCTGCACTTCTGTGATGATTGGCTGTGTCTTTGAGGAAAGGTGCACCTTCCCTTAAAGACTGGAATTAAGACTGCATAAAATGTATAGTACATCTACCCTGTTCAGTGCCGTTCTGCTGCCTTCCAGTCCAGCTAGACTTTCCTGTGTTCCAAGGTGGCTTTACACAATGTGAGTAGAATCACTGCTGCTAAAAAGCATGTAGGCTGATTCAGGGCTATCCTAGAGTGGGGAACACAAGGAATCTCCCTGTGTCACCACAGATACCAGATCGCCCCACACCACAGCCCTCATGATACTGTCTTCACACCTGTTGTCCCCAGGAGAGTGTAAGCGCTCCGAAGAAAGGGGGAGCTTATCTTATTCCCCGCTGTACCCTCTGCTTCAAAGTCTGTGCATATAATATAGTGGATGCTCAGTAAAAGTTAATTATGTGAATGTGTAAAACTAACTTGTATAGTCTCTTCATTGGACTTTCTTTTCTGTTTTTTGTGCTTTGCCTGAATCCCCATTGAGTCAGCCTCTCTCCCTCTACTGTTCCCACGCACACCTGATGCCCCATGTCTATATCACATTCTGCATCTAGGCTAAAAGCAGCTTAACTAGTATTACCTGTGGGGTGAAAAATGTCCAGTTAGTTTACACATTGAATTTTGGTCCTCTCAATATGGCAAGGTTTTCCAGTAAGTGTTGAAGGAAGATTTAAGTACATGAAAATTTATCGTACCCTTGCTGTGCGTTGGACATTCTATTTCATGTGTGTTGTCTTGTCCATTTCCATGTTCTCCATTGTCACAGAGAAGGAAACTTAGATTCACAGAGATAAGCTCTTTCCCTAAAGCCATACAGCAAAGGAGCAGGCACCAAGTATTCAAGTTCAGATCTGTCTAATACCAGGAAGATAATCCTAGAATATCTTTTAGAAATTTTTCTGACAATAATTTTAGCTCTAGGAGAAAGACTAGACACTGTTTTGTGACCTTTCCAATTATCTGACAAGCCCAGTGCTAATCAGCCAAGTCAGAATGATGACCTCAGGACTGCTTATGCCCCAAACCATCTTCTGATGAAATGATAAAATGAGACTGCCAGGCTAATTAACAAATCTGAAAACATTATGTGAGTTCCAACGATGCCTTTGCTTCTGGCCCATCCCACACCTTTCCCAAATAAGAAAGCAACTAATTTGCAAAACTCTTGCTTCTGTGAAACAGCTGTGAAAGTCACTGACATATATGATTAGCATGGAATTAATTCCTGTTGGTAAAGCATTATTACCATCCCTAATGAGGTTTAGGAAGTGACTCATACTCTATATGAAGGAAGATGGATACTATTCCTTTAGCTCCAGATGAAATGTGTGGAGATGTCATTCTCAATACAAAGATTTATGCTTGGGGATCAGGTGTTTATGGCAACTTGAGCAAGGTAGATTTTTCTCAGTGATTTGAGAGTTGGAACAATTTATGACAGTGTAAATGGGTCTCTTTGGTATATTTCCATGTTTTCCTTTCATGGGAAATTTTGTGTGTGGAAGACAGTTATAATAATTTTAACCCCTTAAATTAAATGTCCTCAAAGAGAGCTATACTTTTTATTATTTGTTTTATTTATAAATTTAAATGAACAGAAGAAAAGAAGAATTAAGGCTACGATAGTCACATATGGAAATTATTTCAGTTGCAGGAAAATAGCTACCATAACCCTTATACTCATAGATAAAGAGGATTAACTGAGTTATGTATTTCCTTTTAGACCTTTACTATGCACATAGCATTGTTATTTAACTAAAATCACACAACATATTGAAATTTGCATTTTGGTTTCCCCACATTTCATAATAATATAACTTTTCTATTCTCACGAAAGTACTTCATAGACATGATTTTAATGTTTTCACAATATTGTATTGTATGGATTTGCCATAATTTACTAAACTATTGCCTTACTGTTGGATTTTATACTTGTTTCCAATTTTTCACTTTTATAAATAATAATGTAATTTGTATCTTTACACAGTTTGCTTTATTTTCACTTTAAATTATTTCCATTGATTTCCTAAAAGGGCAATTACATGGTCAAAGCAGGTTTGGGATACATTTTAGGTCCCAAATAAATGTTGTTGAATAGATTTTCTGAATATAACTACTAAACTGAATTCTATCCAGAAATTTTTTTAATGAAAGAAAAATCAAAGCTAAACACATTTTAGTCTTCGGGCACACACTAAAAGAAGTGCCAAAGCATTTCTTAAGCAAGAAGGAGAGTTATCTCAGATGGAAACATGCAAATGTAAGAAGATATAAAGAGAAATGGAAACTATGTAGGTAAGTCTAAATGAATATTGACTATACAGAATGACAATGATTTGAAATTCATGAGAACAAATACATAAAACAACACACAAAAATGGGAGTAAGGTAATGGAATTGAAACTGGCAAAATTATGGCATTACCTGGGAAGTATATAAGTACCCATCTCTATGAGACTCTAATAAATCAAAGATGCTTGTTGTAGTCACTGTGTAACTATTAAAGGAAAATAAAAGGTATTAAAACTACCAAAGTTGTAATTTCTAGAAGGAACTGGAAAATAATCTTAAAAAACTATATTCAAAAAATTATAAGGATATAGAACTGGCATGACAAGTAATAGATAATAAAAGCTCCATATATATCAGGAATTATATTAAGTGTAAATAGACTAAATACATCAATTATAAAACAAAATCTCTCAACCTGAACAAATAAACACCTTACATATGGGAATAAAACTGAAAATCTAAACATTAATAAAAAGTAACATGGCATAATTATATAAGAAAACATAGACAATAAGGCAAAAGGCTTTCTCAGAGATAAAGATGGTCATTTCATAATGATAAAGATCAATCAGCAGAAAGATGGAATACTTTTCAGTTTGTATGCACTAAATAGGACAACATCAAAATACTTAATGCAAAAATTGCAGATTTAAAGGAAGAAATTCACAACAATATTGACTGATTCTAACACGTTCTCCATAACAAGCAAACAAAAACAAATCATTAAAGGTAATATAAGATTTGAACATGATTTACCACCTGTATAACCAACTTCAGAATTCACATTATTTTTAGGAGTACATGGAATATTTATCAAAATTGACCAAATGCTGAGCCATAAATATAATCTTAACAGAATTCCGTGTATTAAAATTACACAGTGAAATAAAGCTAGAAATCAATGATAAAGTTTATTAGAAAACCACCAAATGTTTGAGAATTAAACAGTATATGTCTAAGTAACCCATGCGCAAAATTAAATCATAATGGAAATTTAAAATTATTTTATTAAATGAAATGAAACTATGACACACTAAAATGTGCAGAAGGTAGTTAAAACCATGCTTAAAGGGATTTATTCAATGTCAGAAAAGAAGATAAATTAAAAATTAATCATCTGTTGATTTTCTTGATAGAGCTTGTAATAGGAAGTTAAAAATATTAAGTTAGAAAGAGAGAAGAAAGGAGGTAATAATTACAATAGTAGAAATTAGTCAAATATGGAACAAATGTATAGTACAAAAAATTACAAATCTAAAAGTTAATTCTTTGAAAAACTATACTCTTACCAAGTATGATTAAGAAAAAGAGAGAAGACATATATTGCCAATTACAGGAGTGCAAAAGAGGAATTACCACATATCCTACATATAGTACAAAAAATCATGAAAGGATATCATGAACAACTTTGTTTCAGTAAATTTTGAAATTGAGGTAAATTGAGAAATTTTCTAGAAAAAAACAACTTACCAAAATGGAAACAGGGAGAAAATTTCTAAAATCTAAATAGTTCTCTATAGATAAAATAAATTAAATTTGTAATTACAAGTGTTCCCACAAAGCAATCTCCAGGCATGCTGGTCATTTCTTCCAGAAGATTAAAGAATAAATAACATCAAATTTATACAATCTTCTCCAGAAAACAGCAAAATAAAACAGAGAACACGTGTCATCTTGTTTTATGAGGCCAATATTGACCTGAAACCAAATCATGACACAAACATTTATAAGAAGGGAAAATTATAGGCCAGTTCCAAGGATAGAAATACAAAAATTATAAATAAATCTTAGCAAAATGAATCCAACAATATCTAAAAAGATAATAGGTCATTTTGAATTTGAGTCCATTCCAGGAATGTAATATTTTTTAGAAAACTAATCTATTTATTTTACCACATTGACAGAATAAAGGAAAAAAATGGTATGATACTTTCATTAGGTGCAGAATCAACAGTAATAAAATCCATTACCCATTTCTGATAAGGCTCAGTGAACAAGAAATAGAAACAAAACAAAAACCTCCCTAAGCTGATAATGAGCAAAAAATCCATAGCAAAAATTGTACTTGATGGTATATACAAGGCACTTCCCCAGATATTAGAAATAGCACAAAATTTGTTATCATTTCTATTCATTGTTGTACTGGTTGTCCTAGTCACTGCAATAAGGCAAGAAAAATAAATGAAAAGTACGAAGACTAAAAAAGGAACAAATAACAATTCCCAGATTACATTGATTGTGAAGTAGAAAAATCTAAGGGAATTTGCAAATAAACTATTGCATTAAGAAAATTTAACAAGGTCACTGGATAAAAGGTTAATGTAAAAAAATCAATGGTATTTCACTATATTAACAACAAATAAATGAATAATGGCATTTTTAAAAAAGATACCAATTATAAGTGCCCAAAATGTCAAATATCTCAGAATAAATCTAACAAAAGATGGGCATGACCTCAGCATTAAACACTATAAACACTACTGAGAGAAGGAAGGCATGAAGAGAGGGATATTTCATTGTCACAGGCTGAATTGTGTTCCCCTCTAAAATTTATATGTTGAAGTCCTAACTAACCCCCCCACCTCAGAATGTGACTCTATTTGGAGATGGAGATTTTAAAGAGGTGTTTAAGTGAAAATGAGGTCATTAGGGTGGGCCCTAATCCAATATGACTAATGTCCTTTTAAGAGAGTAAATTTGAACACAAGGGAGCACAGATGAAAGGTAATGTGAAGACACAGAGAGAACACTACCATCTACAACCCAGGAAAGATGCCTGAGAATAAACCAACCCTGCTGAATCCTCGACCTTGAACTTTTAGCCTCTGGACTATGAGAAAATTGATTTCTGTTGTTTATGCCTTCCACTCTGTGGGACTTTGTTATGGTAGCCTTAACAAGCCAATACATCTATATTTGTAGAATGGAATACTCAGTACTATAAGATGTCAGTTATCCCCCATTTCATTTGTAGATTTGATGAATATGATATTTCAGTCTCAATGTATTTCTCTGCTATTCTACCCAAGCTATCCTATTATTTCTCTTTGTGGTACTCAGCAAAATATCTTTGTATCGAAGTAGTAGGCGATGCCACACACTGACTCAAACACCAAACACTTATTTCTCTCAGTTCTAGAGGCTCAGAAATCCATTTGTCTCCTGGTGAGAGCTCTTTTCCTGGCTTGTGGATGACTGCCTACTCACGGTGTCCTCAGTTGGCAGAGAGAGGCAGAGAGAGAGAGGCAGAGAGAGAGAGAGAGAGAGAGAGAGGGCTCTGTGATTTCTTTCTATAAGGGCACTAAGCCTATTGGATTAGGACTCCACCCATATGACCTCATTTAACTTTAATTACTTCTTTACTCCAAATACGGTCACACTGAGGGTTAGGCTTCAACACATGCATTTTGGGGGGATGCAGTTCAGTCCGTAGCGGTACCTTTTCTCCAATCCAGTTTATGCCTCTGACCCACATCTTTGTGAAGGGCTCAAGACCTCTGCTAAGTCCATGCCAGTAGCTCTCCCTATAAAAAGCTGAGAAAGCCAATGGAAGTTCCTTCAAATCATCCAACCTCATGGTTTTGCTTACATTAGCTGTTTCTGAGTTGTAAGTAATGTGAATATGTTCACCTAGGGATTCGACATTTCCAGGGGGATGAGGGGTTGGCCCCTCAAGAGTTCAATTATGTGAAGAGCTGGGGGGCTTCTGGGAAAGAACCCATAATATGGGAAACAAGAGTGCCGATGCATAAGGCTGACTGACTCCAGGATGGATGGGCAGGGAGAAAGGGATTCTGGCTGGGCAGGATCCCTCTGCATTTGCAGTTGGGTCTGTAGAAAGAGAGAATGAAACCTGAAGGAGGGGATTTACCCAGTTTCTAAAACACCAGGGACAAAGGGGAACTTGGCTTGTGGTACGTGTCTCAGAGAGAGGAGCCCTTGTTTGTACTCAGTGTCTACTGGGGGACACTGTGGGCCAGGAACAAGCCAGCTAGGTCTGCTGACAGGGAGATAACCTTCATGTCTGGCTTGGTGTTCTCAGCAGGGGCCAGCACAAGACCTGGCCCAGCAAGGATCCTGAGGAAACCAGGGGCCCAGTGCATGTTATCTGAGATGCCTCCTGGGCACCCAGTAGCAGCTGGGGTAGAGGCTAGAAAGCTCTCTCGTTTGCCTGTGACCCCATTTGTGTCCCCAGGCTGCTGTGGGGGCCCAGGGTGGGGTGGGGGAGGGCACAAGCACACTACAACCATTCTCTTTTCTGTGCTACTTTGGCCTAGATAGATAGCCCCTGTGATAACAGTGTTGCCATGGTGATTATAAGAAATGGCTCTTTCTGGAACATTTTCCTCTTTTTATTTTCTTTTAGCAAAGTTGGTGAGATTAAGCTGCTCACAGAAGGGCATCAATTAGTGCAAAGTAAATGTGGGATTCAGGAGCCCCTCTGTGGTGGTGGGAGTGGCAGAGGACAACACTCTGAGAGTGACTGGCATAATGTAAGCAGGCGCTTTCCCCCCATTTCCCAGGGACTGCCAGCCACGCCCCCAGGGAAGCCAGGATGGTGAGGGGTTGTTCTTGTCTTAAGGGATTATGTTGAACAGATTCAGAGACACTATTCTCTGGACCATTACTGCATTCCATCCTCCCACTCCCTCCCCTCCAGCAACCCTCACTTTGCTTCCTATAATTAAGAGTCTCTTACGGTTTGTCTCCCTCCCTGGTTTCATCTTGTTTCATTTTTTTCCTCTCTTCCCCTATAATCCTCTGCCTTGTTTCTTAAACTCCACATATCAGTGAGATCATGTAATAATTGTTTTTCTCTGATTGACTTATTTCACTTAGCATAATACCCTCTAGTTCCATCCATGTCATTGCAAATGGCAAGATTTCATTTTTTGATAGCTGCATAATATTCCAGTGCGTGTGTGTGTGTGTGTGTGTGTGTGTGTGTATGTGTGTGTGTACCAAATATTCTTTATCCATTCATCTGTCAGTAGACATCTGGGCTCCTTCCATAGTTTGGCTATTGTGGACATTGGCAAATTCACATTTAGAAATTCAGTTTTATTTATTTATTTGTTTATTTATTTATTTTTAAAGATTTTATTTATTTATTTCACAGAGGGAGAGAGATCACAAGGAGGCAGAGAGGCAGGCAGAGAGAGAGAGGGGGAAGCAGGCTCCCTGCCGAGCAAAGAGCCCAATGCGGGCCTCGATCCCAGGACCCTGAGATCATGACCTGAGCCGAAAGCAGAGGCTTTAACCCACTGAGCCACCCAGGTGCCCAGAAATTCAGTTTTATTAAAGGCCTAACATGGACCAACTTCATGTTAAGAATGGGATATAGCTATGAAGGGTGTTGGTGGACATCTTTTCAAAGTGTGAGCCACAAAAAGGCTGTGTTTGATTGTGGGGACGGGGTGTGGTAATGGTGCAGAGAAGGAAGCCAGTATCTGATAAATATAGGGGAGAGGCCCCTTCCAACACTGACCTTGTGGAGGACGGTGCAGAAATCCTGAATGCACAGGACTGATGGTGGGAGATAAAGACACCATGAAACTACTGAGTGTGGAAAGCTGGGGACAGACTCCATGTGCATTGGACTTTCTTGTGAAATCCACATGCTGGCTCACAGCAAAGGGCTGGTTACCTCTTGTACTCAGTGTTGGCTATGGGAGTAGTCCATTTGGGTCACGGAGAAGAAACGACCAATGGGGGTGAGCAGCAAGCAGGCCAATGGGTGGTTATTTGTAGAGAGTCTGCGGAGATGCAGAGTCAAAAATCAAAGATATTTCTGAGTTTCAGGGCTCTCTGGTCAGAAGAAGAGTGGATTACTTCACAGAGGTGTAGAGGTCAGGAGGATGGACAAATGTGGGTCAGTTGTGAACACACACGTTTGCATTGTCCACAGGCGGGCATGAAAGTGGTATGTGGCAGGCAGGTGAAGGAGCGTCAGGCCTGGGTTTGGATTGGAGACCTCCTCAGGGCGGAAGCAGGGAAGGAAATCAAAAGGACAGTTCACCAAAGAAAACGGATCAGAGCAGAAAAGGAATTTTCGAGGAGCTCAGAGTATAAAGACTAAGAATGCATCTGGGATCCAGGCAGGCTGAGTGTGACTGTGGCTCTGTCTTTACCTCAGTGTCCTGGGATAAGTCCTTCAGCACAGAGATCTTCCGTTTCCAAGAGAAAATCACTTAGAATTTGGTGCATAGAAATACAACAGTGTTAGCTGTCACTATTAGGAGGCCAAAGAGGGAAAAAGAGAAACTATGGAGACCGATAGATCAGGAAAGCATAGTGTCAGTTACATTGACAGAATGACTTCTGTGGTTAAACAAAAGAAAAGAAAAGAAAAGAAAAGAAAAGACAAGAAAAGAAAAGAAAAGAAAAGAAAAAGGAAAGAAAAGAAAAGAAAAGAAAAAGAAAAGAAGAGTAAAGAAAAAAGAAAAGAAAAAGCCATAACCTTCAGAGTTTGCACAGGAATGGGTTGTTACCTACAGCTCTGTCCTGGAATGGTATGAGAACATGAACAAGACCTCTCTAAAGGTTCGTTTCCCTCCTCCTAATAACAGAAGTGTTGGGCTGTTACTCTGACACTGGTAATCAGCAGAAGAGGGAATGATCCAGAATTTCCAGCCAACACATGTCCATTGGGTACCTGGAAACTGACTATCTCAGTGCGCTTTGGAGCTTCAGATGACCCCGCTCCTTCTTCAGTGCCCTAGTCTGCAAGGGTGGTGGGGGAAAGGGGCTCCCCCATCCCCGTATGGCTTGGCTGCTGGTGCCAGCAGGAGTGTCTGGATGTCACACCAGTGGTTGGCCACAGCCACGAATCTAAGAATCCTGTGGATCCTCATTCTGCTTTAAATACATTATTCAAATTAAGAAGGGGAAAAAAAACCCAAAAACCTCATCTCTTCATAGCAGCCTTATACCCACTGGGTATTAGTTTTACGATTTGTGCAGCTGTTGGGTTCAAATCTCCCAAATGTTTTGGCTCTGCCACCAAGGTCTGTAGCAGGGCAGCGGTGCCCTGTCCTATCAAGTTCAAGCCAAAGACTCCGCCGGGGAACTGACTGAACAACTTCTGGGACTCTTTCAAACTGTGTTATGGACAGTTTTCAGAGCTGGAGGCCGGGATATATAACCCCGGAAGCACAGAATGAAATCAGATTTTAATTGAATGGCTGCAATGTACTAGTAAGGCTAGTTAAGCATATAATTAATTGTTGTAACTATAGCAACAGGATGAGCTGGAACTATTAAGGCGGCACCAGGGGTTCAATGAGAGACTCTTAAAAAGACAAGTGGTGGAGATTGCAGAAAATAATTCATTCTCCTCCGGTGGTTCTCCAGAGGGCCTCACACTCTTTAGCAACCCAAAATAAATCTATTTAATAATATTTTCTTAGATTCATGCAGCTTTTTATATCCCAAAGGGCCCCAAGGTGCTTCATAAGCCATGAACATAAATACAGATTTGGAATAATGTATTGAGCCAGATTTTCCGAGTGCTTAAACAGCTCTCCGGTGGTTTGTTCTGCCCCTTTGGAAGCCCCATTACCTTCAGGATACCTGGGAGCAGTAATTTACTAAGTGGCATCCCCATAGGCCTGGGGCCTGAAGCTTCAGCAGAGTGTCAGGTAGACAAAGGGGTGGGAGGAGGGTTCCAGAGATAGTACTTGTATTTATTCATACCCTACCTCATTCCAAAAAGGCTTCAGGGAGGGTTACAAAATACACAGAGTACATCAGGGTAAAATAAACACATGAGGCAATCCAAAGCAGGGGCAGATAATAGAAACAACCGGATCTTTAGAAATGTTTGTACAGGAAATGCTTCCAACAGTCTCTTACGGAAGTGGGCAAAATTGCTGTCATTCCTCTTCCTGGCCAAAACAAATAGGAAAACAGAATCCAGTGTGGGAAATAGACCCTTGGGGATAAGACTTCATGGAGATCTTCACCTCATCCTTTGGACTCTACTCTTTGGAGTAGAGGCTCTCCAGCCCGTCTGTGCTGGAAGGGAGTGAAAGGGGGGCTTGGAAAGGTGCACTTCTAGCAAAAGAACGACTTCTTCCCCCACTCCGCTGACAACTCTTGTCTGACCATCTATGTTCCAGGCATCCACACGTAAAGGGAAGAATAATTGAGCTTTTGATGTTTTCTGGAATTCTGGCTTGCTCTGTAGTTAAAATTTAGTTTTCAAAGCAGAAGTGGCAAGTTGGTGGCTGACAGGACAGATATAACCCACATTGTCTTTCCCGTTGAGGAGCTTGGCTTATAAATCCAGACTTAGAGTTTCTGCTGAGGAATTGGAAGACATGCAACATAGGTCCCCCATTGCATTATTGCTGACCCCCTTGCAGGGGACAGAATTCCTCAGTGCACACCAGTGCCCACCATGCATCATGACATATAGCTTATGTCATAAACTTATGTCATAGAAGCATCTCTAATTGTATGTTATCTGCCTAGCTTCTATAGGCAATTAAATGTTAAATCTCTGATATAGAGTCTTGTCCCCTAAATGCTCCTACTGTTTATCATGGTGTGGAGTCTAGAAGAAGAATGAGTCAGCTGAAGGGTTTAGCCTTGGCTATTTCCTCTCAGATAGGTTGGGTAACCCCCATGTCTTCTGTGGTTATCTAAACCTCACTCACCCTCCAGGCTCAGCTCAGAACTCCTCCCTGAAGGACTTTCTCCATGACTTTCTCCATGTCTTCCAGTTCATTGATTCTCTTGTGCAGACTTTCCATGGGGGTGGGAATTTGTTTTCTAAAGCATCAAGCTTCCTAGTGTACTTTCTTCAAAGTGATCTGCCAGTGGCTATGTCTTTGTCTTGTGGCTTTGCCTCCCTCCCTGTCCACAGCCACCTTCTCCCACTTTACAGGAGAAAGGCCACCCTCTACCCATCTCGAATCCTACAATGGCGCATAGATCCAGGATGTGCAAGGAGGTGCTCTGAGACATGGAGACAGGTGAACTTTGAACCCTGACATTGGGAAAGGGAATGTCTAGGTAACACATCCTTGCTTTCAGATGTATTGAAGATCTCACTGGGGAGAGAGCAGATAGCTCATTCAAATAGTTTTGAGGATGGATTATGAAGACATCTTTGGCATCTGTCTCAGATGGCATTCTTAAAAATAAGCTACATTGCTGTCATAGTATTCCTTTTGTTCCTGTCCATTTATGTAAATGACATTTATTCAGTATATACATTTATCAAAATAAAAAATAGACTATGACTGATGTCAAATCCTATCTTATTCTAGGACTATGTAATGATCACCCACGGATACATGAACAAACTGAAAAAAACCTCATGTATCTCATTAAATATACATCTCCAATAAAATTTTATGAGGAATACTGTTCTATCAATTATATACTCTCAGTGACTGTAATGATGAACCAACCCAGAAGGAATAAAATGCCAGGTTAGTGGAAAACAAATATGTGTCAAGGAGATAAAGGGTTATAAAATTTCTGTCTGTTAAAGAGGAACTTGTTTGTATTTTGGTTTCTTTTTTTTTGGAACTTGTTTGTATTTTGAAAATGGTACTCTGGTACTGAGATTCCATTGGATATACCTATAATGAAGATGAAGTTTTATTTTGTAAAGTCAATATTTACAATATAGTAAAATAAATATTCTTTGTAACTCTTAGGCTTATAATGACACCTCTTAGAAGTCAAATAATAAATGTGGCATTGGATGTGTGGTTTTCCGGAGTTCTCTGCAGAGAGTTTCCAAACAAAAAGATTTAAGGACCATTATTTTAGTAATTATTGTTTCTTCCAGTAATTAGATTTTTCATCCTAGTGTTACGTACTTTGTGTCTTTGATTTATTATTTTATGGTTTTATCTCTGGCCTCCACAGTTACTAAGAGCCATAGAATTCTGTGAATCACCAATTAACCATTGTTCATCAAGCATCTGCTCTGTGTTTTAAAATAGTAGAATATACAAAAATACACCACATAATTTTTCCCACTAAAGAACATACATTTTATTTACAAGTAAAGATGACAAGAGCAAAGTGTCAATAAAAACAATGTTTAAAAGATAGGTCGATATCTCATGTTGGGAGGCCATTTCTCCAATACTTCAACAAGTCAGAGCATAACCAAAAATACAAACCAACAAAAGACCCTTAGTAAATTAAAAAGAAAAAAAATATTCTGACCAGATCAGGCTGAAAATGTTATATAGGTGAAAACCCATAGGAGTAAACCAACAACGAAAGTCAAGGTTTTACTCAGAGCTTATTTACTCATACTTTTATTTATTTATTTATTTATTTATTTATTTATTTATTTATTTATTTATTTATTTATTTATTTATTTATTTATTTAATTTGCCCCAGGGGTACACGTCTGTGAATCATCAGGCTTACACCTTTCACAGCATTCACCAAAGGACATACTCATACTTTTAATGAGTTGATCCTTGTGGTCAGAATCAAGACAATATCAGAAGTGGAGAATTGTAAAGGCAACAAGAAATTGACACCATCTCTCTGTAGGGAGTGTGAAGTGTTTTCTGAAGGGTAGGGAGGAGATGAAGAGAGAAAGGAATGGAAAGGCACTGCATTTGGGGCTGCATGATGTATGACTTTCTGCTACATTAGCATCGCTTAGAGCAGAGCAAAATAATTAGAATTAGCATTCATCAAAATACATTCACAAGATTTTGTGTACTCTGCTTACTAAGGCAGAAAAGTATGAGAGGATTCTAGAAAGACTTCCCTCTTCATGTCTTACAAGTTGAAATTAAAACATAGGTTAAAGATATAGGTTCCAACTAGAAAATTCTAGTAAAGAAACTCCTCATTCTCACAGGATCAGAAGGCTCATTTCCCCTGTAATTCCAAGGTAAACAATGTGGTTTGGGGTAATGGTTTTCCAGAACCATGAACTATGTGGCCTAGGTCAACCAGAGCATTCAGCTCTCAGGTGAGCCGAAATGAATTGCTTCCATGCTGTCTTGCAAGGTGGCTGGAAAGCCTGCTTTGAAAGAACTTCACTCAATACACAAGGGCTAAATAAAGAAACTGGGCTGGTTCTTGGCTGAACGTGTAGGCTGTATAGAATGAGTCCTCATGGAGTGACCCACACGCAAGTTTCTAAACTCGAGCACGTCCGCAGGAAGATTGTGGCTTGATTTTTGTGAGACTGAGTTCACTGTCCTTGTTGAGCAATCACCCAGGGGCAGACCGGTCATTTAGTGCAAGTTTGTCAAGGCTGAAGGGATTTTCCAGAGAAGCTAGGAAGTAGGGAGATAAGCAATTAAAAGGAAAGTGATATTGGCTATGAAAATGCAATGTACAAATAAGTTGGTAAAAATCATACGTGATCATAAACATTTGGACATCTTGACGTGTAGCCTTTATTAGTCTAGTTTTTCTTCTTCATCTGTAGAGTATCTATATAGTTATTTTGTGTGTGCACGCTCTGGGGTGGGGGTAGAATAGTATCATGACTTTCTTTTATCTATTTAGCAATGCATTGTGGATATTCTTGCTATGAAATATTCTTCTGTATCAAGGTTTTGAATGGCTACATAGCATCCCATAGCATCCCAGTGTAATTATGTATCAGAACTTGTTTAACCAATCCCCTTTTATTAAACACTCAGTTGTGGGTGTTTTGTTTTGTTTTGTTTTGTTTTTAGAGAGAGTGCCTGCGAGCGGTGGGGAGGGGCAGAGGAGAGGAAGAGAGAGAATCCCAAGCAGACTCCCCACTGAGCACGGAGCTGGAGGCTGGCTCCATATTAGGACTATTAGATCATGATCATGACAGGAGCCTTAATCAAGAGTCCATTGTTTAACTGACTGAGCCACCCAGGCACCCCTCGGTTGTTTTCTTTTTAATTGTTTTAATGTTATTGCTGTGACAAACAACTCAGTGGTAAAGGATTCATGCTAATGAATCAGGGGGTTTTATTCTTGCTTCTGCTCATGTTTTTCCAGACGTTTGCAGTGGGTAGGCTGCCTTTAATCATTTGTGGGTTGGAGTTTCTTATTCTGGTGATCCCCGAAGGATGGCTGGCCCCACCCTGTCTCTTCTGTTAGGGTTAGAGGGAAAGAGAACTTGAGGGGATTTAAGAAATTAGACTGGAGAAAGCCCCAGTTCTTTCTAAGGAACTGAACTGGTAGCAGATTTGTGTGATTTCGAAAGTCATGTCTTCTAAGAGGTCAAAACCTTTAACAGGGTGGTTTGACAACCCTAGAAGTAAAGGCTGAAATAAGAAAAAAATATTATGAAATTGGAAACAAGAGATAAAGAAACTGGATACTAGGCTTTGGGGAGTGGGTATTACCCTTTCACTCCGTGCTGGAAAAGGATGCCCAAGAGACTCCCCCTATAAACTCCAAAGGAAGACTTCATGTTCTTGAGCAGGAACATCCCAGGATCAATGGCAAGTGTTGGGGGAGGAGGCTGCGGTGGAAAAGGATGGGGAAGCCTTGTGATGCTTGTGACATTGGTCACAGGAGGGCTCCTTTGATTTCTAATCACCAGAGACACTCCCCGCGGGTGTTAAGTATGAACGATTCTGAGAGGCAGGGCAGAAGGGGCTCTGTAATATGCGACTCCTGAATTTTCAGTGGTACCATCAAATCTTTGCAGCAGATACTCACACATTATGCTCCTGTGCCTGGGAAGAGATGGTTGGTTTCTAACTTCATTTCCTCCCCAAGATTTTATTTATTTATTTATTTATTTATTTATTTATTTATTTATTTATTTATTTGTCAGAGAGAGCGCACAAACAGTGGGAGTGGCACACAAAGGGAGAGGGAGAAGCAGGCTCCCTGCTGAGCAAGGAGCCAATGCAGAACTCGATGCCAGGACCCTGGGATCCTGACCTGAGCAGAAGGCAGATGCTTAAGTGACTGAGTCACCCAGGCACTCCTCCAACTTCATCTATATACATGCTGCAAGAACATGCCCACTTCTCGGGAAGGGAAACTGTAGCATATTGGTGAGGGAGGGGCCAGACTTCTTTGGGAAAATGTGTGCCCCACACTAGTCCACGCAGTAGTAGTATGCTGGTAAATGTTTAACATTGGCCCCCAAACAAAAATACGGATTTGAAGCATTTGCTCGTTTCCATGGTGTAAATACTCTCACTGTGGTCAATTTCAAGCAACCAATGTGATTTCATGGATATGAAATTGGGGAAATTTGCACATAATTGACTTTTCAGAAGCTGGTGTGAGTTCTCTCTAGTTCACACTAAGGAGTGGGTAAGGAGAAATGTGCCTTTGCCACTAGTGCCTGACCACATCTCTATGCTGCCACTTTGGCATCCCACCAGCCACACCTGACAATTCTTGTTGAAAACGTTTTACCAGGGATGCCCACTATTGTCTCATTTCTCAAGCTCAGTGTTAGCAGAGAGCCCTAACTTCAGTTCCGCATTGCTCCCAGAATGCAAGGAACTTTCCTAGCCCCCAGGGAACCTGGCCAGCACAGAACACTGTGTTGTAACACCCCCTGGCCACTCCTTATCCTCTCCCATTGTCTAAAAGGGAAACTGAAACTTTGTGTCCCTGAAAACCTGCCTCTGGTTTCTGTAAGACCATAGGCACCTGAGCCTACCTGCTTCTATTCCCAAGTTATTTTAAGGTCATTGCACCCTTAGCTTCTGCTCTGTAGATGCCTTTATTCTGTCTCCATGATTAATTATCTACCTGATTATCCTCCAAGGGCCAGCTGTCTTTTTGGATATCTCCTCTATCTCTTCCAGGATAAAATTAAAACTCCACATCCTCTGTAACTCTCCTAGCACTGTTGAGCTACCACACCCCTTAAATGTGAACATGGAATTTTGATTATTTGCTCGTAAGCCGGATTTCATTCCCTAGCTGTGCGTTCTTAGAAGGCAGAACTCAATCACCTCTATCTATAGACCTTAGCCAGAGTCTGGGATGCAGTCAGCTCTCGGTACATATTTGTCAAAGGCTTAAGTAAATCAGTGACTGAACCAAATGCTAGAGTCATACACCAGGATGTTTGTAAAAACACCTTTGGCCCCAGGATACTGAAGATATCACCCAAAATGGTTTAAATAATCATGGTACCCGTTATTGATGACAAAACAAAACAAAAAAACCCCAAAACTCCAAAAAACAAAATGGTCAGAAGTGGAGCAGTTCGAGGGGTAGATTCATTCAGCATCTCAATAATAGTCTCAAGGAGACAGGTTAGTTCTGTCTTCCTTCTCTGCCACCTTCTGCCTGTTGATTTTTGTGAAAAGGTAGCGAGAGAGCAATGTAAGGAAGTACGAAGTTTTCAGCAACTCCATGTATCACATCCATATATATATATATATATATATATATATATATATATATATCAATGTCCAAAGGTTAGAAGAGACTCTTTTTCTTGTATTTCAAAGGAAATGTCTCCAGAAAACTTTTCCTCTTCCCCTTGAGGAGATTTCTCTTCACGTGGTAAGGCATGGAAATACAGTGGTTGACTTGGAATAATTAAAACGTTTTCCTGAAGTTCATGGCCCTCCAGCAGACAATACCAGGGTTCTAGAAGTGGGATGCGGATGGCCATCTGATACACAACCAAGAGTCGTCACAGCCATAGTCAACAGAGGTAGGTATCAAGCTACTGTCTGCATGACCAAGCTGTGTGCATCTTGCTGTATGAGGATGGTTCAACAGTAGAAGATCCTTTGATGTAATTCATGACACTAACTAATGGTAAGAGAAAAAAATAAATAACCATCTTAATAGATTCAGAAAAAGCATGTGATAAAATGTAACACTTAGTCATAATTTTTAAAAGGATTTAATAAATTTGATAAAAGAAACACGTAAAAACCTACAGCAAACGTGTTTAATAATGAAACCTATAGATATCAGAAAAATGTGCCCAGAATCATTGTTTCTATGCAAAATTATTCTATAGAGCATAGCTGAGTATAAGAAAAAAATATATTGTATGAATTTGAAAGAAAAAAAACTCCCAAAGATATGATTACTTATTATTATCTAAATAGCAGATTATATGAAAATTGACAAGCTGATTCCAAAACATAGAAGAGGAAAAGGCCAACAGATAATAGCTCTTTCTGAAGGCAGTTTTGAAGAGAACTAGGGCACAGAGGTCATGTTTGACCAGAAATTAAGATTTATGTTGAAACTATAGTAATTTGGCCTGTGTTATATGGTCACAGGGCCAGGCACACAGGTCCAAGGAAACAATGCAGTTACCCCAGAAACAATGAATGCTCGGGGCACCTGGGTGGGTCAGTGGGTTCAGCCTCTGCCTTCGGATAGAGGGTACATACCTCAATATCATCAAAGCCATCTATGAAAAACCCACAGCAAATATCATTCTCAATGGAGAAAAACTGAGAGCTTTTCCCCTAAAGTCAGGAACATGGCAGGGCTGTCCACTATCACCACTGCTATTCAACATAGTACTAGAAGTCCTAGCCTCAGCAATCAGACAACAAAAAGAAATAAAAGGCATCCAAATCGGCAAGGAAGAAGTCAAACTCTCACTCTTTGCAGATGATATGATACTTTATGTGGAAAACCCAAAGGACTCCACTCCAAAACTGCTAGCACTCATACAGGAATTCAGTAAAGTGTCAGGATATAAAATCAATGCACAGAAATCAGTTGCATTTCTATATACCAACAACAAAACAGAAGAAAGAGAAATTAAAGAGTCAATCCCATTTACAATTGCACCCAAAACCATAAGATACCTAGGAATAAACCTAACCAAAGAGGCAAAGAATCTGTATTCAGAAAACTATAAAGTACTCATGAAAGAAATTGAGGAAGACACAAAGAAGTGGAAAAACATTCCATGCTCATGGATGGGTAGAATAAATATTGTGAAAATGTCTATGCTACCTAGAGCAATCTACACATTTAATGCAATCCCCATCAAAATACCAGCAATTTATTTCAAAGAAATGGAACAAATAATCCTAAAATTTATATGGAACCAGAAAAGACCCCGAATAGCCAAAGGAATGTTGAAAAAAAAAAGCAAAGTTGGCGGCATCACAATTCCAGATTTCAAGCTCTATTACAAAGCCGTCATCATCAAGACAGTATGGTACTGGCACAAAAACAGACACATAGACCAGTGGAACAGAATAGAGAACCCAAAAATGGACCCTCAACTCTATGGTCAACTAATCTTCGACAAAGCAGGAAAGAATGTCCAGTGGGAAAAAGACAGTCTCTTCAACAAATGGTGTTGGGAAAACTGGTCAGCCACATGCAGAAAAATGAAACTGGATCATTTCCTGACACCACACACAAAAATAGACTCAAAATGGATAAAAGACCTCAATGTGAGAAAGGAATCCATCAAAATCCTCGAGGAGAACACAGGCAGCAACCTCTTCGACCTCAACCGCAGCAACTTCTTCCTAGGAACATGACCAAAGGCAAGGGAATCAAGGGCAAAAATGAACTATTGGGACTTCATCAAGATCAAAAGCTTTTGCACAGCAAAGGAAACAGTCAACAAAACCAAAAGACAACTGACAGAATGGGAGAAGATATTTGCAAATGACATATCAGATAAAGGGCTAGTATCCAAAATCTATAAAGAGCTTCTCAAACTCAACACCCATAAAACAAATAACCCAGTCAAGAAATGGGCAGAAGACATGAACAGACATTTCTCCAAAGAAGACATCCAAATGGCCAACAGACACATGAGAAAGTGCTCAACATCACTCGGCATCAGAGAAATACAAATTAAAACCACAGCGAGATACCACCTTACACCAGTCAGAATGGCTAAAATCAACAAGTCAGAAAATGACAGATGTTGGTGAGGATGCGGAGAAAGGGGAACCCTCCTACACTGTTGGTGGGAATGCAAACTGGTGCAGCCACTCTGGAAAACAGTATGGAGATTCCTCAAAAAGTTGAAAATGGAGCTACCCTACGACCCAGCAATCGCACTACTGGGTATTTATCCTAAAGACACAAAGGTAGTGATCCTCAGGGGCACGTGCACCCGAATGTTTATAGCAGCAATGTCCACAATAGCCAAACTATGGAAAGAACCTAGATGTCCATCAACAGATGAATGGATAAAGAAGATGTGGTATATATATACAATGGAATATTATGCAGCTATCAAAAGAAACGAAATCTTGCCATTNAATGATGTGGACGGAACTAGAGGGTATTATGCTGAGCAAAATAAGTCAATCAGAGAAAGACAATTATCATATGATCTCTCTGATATGAGGAACTTGAGGGGCAGGGTGGGGGGCTGTGGGGGTAGGGAGGGAAAAATAATGAAACAAGATGGGATGGGGAAGGAGACAAACCATAAGAGACTCTTAATCTCACAAAACAAACTGAGGGTTACTGGGGGGTGGGAAGGTAGGGATAGGGTGGATGGGTTATGGACATTGGGGAGGGTTTGAGCTTTGGTGAATGCTGTGAAAGGCATAAGCCTGATGATTCACAGACTTGCACCCCTGATGCAAATAATTAAAAAATTAGTTAATTAATTAAAAAAAGAAAAAAGCCTCTGCCTTCTGCTCAGGTCATGATCTCAGGGTCCTGGGATCGAGTCCCATATTGTTCTCTCTGTTGGGCAGGGAGACTGCTTCCCCTTCTCCCTCTGCCTGCCTCTCTGCCTACTTGTGATCTCTCTCTCTCTCTCTGTCAAATAAATAAATAAAATCCTTAAAAAAAAAGAAATAATGAATGCTCATGCAGAAACTCGATGTACAGGAAGGTTGAATTGAAGATCACTATCAGAAGAATGGTCTCCTTAGCAAGTGGTTTTTAATAATTTATTAAGGAAAAGAAATAAAATATATCTTTAGCTCATACCATATACAAAAAATGAAGCCAAAAGAGAATAAAGACATAATACATGAAAATAAAAACTGTTATTCTTCTGTAAAAACATGTACAAAAATGTCTTTGTGGTCTCTGGAAGGTAAGGAAATTTTTTTTCCCCAAAGATACAGAGAGAACAGATAGATGATGGATAAATTTAAGTTTTAATTGACTGAAATTTCAAAAAAGTTTAAAATGTGTGTTTCAAACAGAGTAGAGAAAAAAAGTGTGTGTGGGGAGAAAAACATAGGGATAAGACATAAAGGCATTTGCAGTATGTAGACACACGTTATATAAAGAACATTTAAAATGGATGATAAGGGCGCCTGGGTGGTTCAGTGGGTTAAAGCCGCTGCCTTCGGCTCAGGTCATGATCCCAGGGTCCTGGGATCGAGGCCCACATGGGGCTCTCTGCTCAGCGGGGAGCCTGCTTCCTCCTCTCCCCTCTCTCTCTGCCTGCCTCTCTGCTTACTTGTAATCTCTCTCTCTGTGTCAAATGAATAAATAAAAAAAAAATCTTTAAAATGGATGATAAGAAGACAAGTAATTCCAGGGCACCTGGGAGGCACAGTTGGTTAAACCTCCAACTCTTGGCTTTAGCTCAGGTTGTGGGATCGAGCCCCCATATTGAGCTCCATGCTCAGCGTGGAGTCCACTTGACAGTCTCTCTCCCTCTCTTGCTGCCCCTCCTGCTTGTGCTCTCTCTCTAAAATAAATAAATAAATAAATAAATAAATAAATAAATAAATAAATAAATCTTAAAAAAAAGAAGAGAAAGACAAATATTCCATAAGGAAATAGGCAAATGATATAAATGGGGATTTGTAGAAGAAAATACCTGAATAGCCCACAAAGACATAAGAAACACTCAACCCTGTTCTAATCAGGAAATGCACAATTAAAAGACAGATACCATTTCACACTTTCCAGGTTGAAAAACTTTGAAACTACTAAGTGTTGGTAATGCTCTGGAGAAACAGGGAGTCATACTTTTCAGGTAGAAAGGAAAACTTATATAACCACTTTGGATAGCAATTTAGCCATCTTTAGTAAGGACGAAAATGAGCATACTCTATGACCCAGTGATTCCATTTCTAGGGATAGATGCTAGAGAAAATCCTCACAGAGGTGCTCAAGGAGACACGTAGATTGTGCAAGAATGCATTCAGTCAAAGAATGATAGAAAGCTCTGTGAGAACGTTCACATCAGCTCCACGTGCAATAGTAAAACAATAGAAACCACTTAAGTATTAACAAGAGGATGGTGAATTAAACCGAAGGATATTTGTGTAGCAGAATCCTATATACAATGGTGACAGTAATTGAACAGGAGTGCTCTACATCAACATGGGTAATTCTTATAAGTTGTTGGCTGAAAAGAGTTTCAGGAGAATACACTGTGAACAAAGTCATCGATACAGTTTTTATGTAATGTTTAGTTGTGCAACAAGGATACTCGGTATTGCTTAGGTACACAGACTAATGGATCAAAGTTTAAGGACGTGCATAGATGTAGAAGATATGATGGGCATACCCAAGGGGAATGGGATGGGGAAAACAGACTCTTTCAAGTTCAACCTTTGGAGCTGGGAGATGGACACCCTTGCATTTATTATATTACTTTCTCCATAGTTTTGTGTGTCAGAAATGTTTCCCAATAGATTTTTCCAAAATCAAAAGAAAGAGGCAGCTCTCTCGTGACCATTAAAGAGCACTGGCAAGTTGATGGCTACCGTTTCTGTCCTGTGTACCATCTGGAAGCTGACAGAACGTGTCTTCCCAAAACCTGAGAAGGAAGTACCATTCTAATGTTCTGTGTTACATGGAGTATCATGCACAGATCTGAAGGAAGGTTGATCTCAACATTCAAAATTTAATTTGAGCCACGTGCTTCAGACGCTTTTTTTAAAATTACAAGTTAATCAAATGCTTCTGGGAAAATCCAAAACGCCCATCAGAGGAGGATTCTCTCTCTGTGTGTCACAAGTCACTATGTTCTGCCCTAGATATTAGGAAATGCAGGCTGAAGCCTGCTCACAGGTCATTGCCAATTGTTACCCAGTTTAAATGTGGTTCCTCCCTTTATTTCTTAAGTCTTTAGGATCATCTGACGTACTTGATTGTGGAGCATGAGTTTGCTTGTTTTAATCTTACCTGCTCTTTGCAACCCAGCTCAAATGAGTCGTCTTGGAAGATGAGCGGTGTTTAGCCGGGGATAACTAGGGGCTCCCTTAGGGAGGCCAGACCCCAAAAAATCCCTCAACATCTCCATGCTGTTTGTGGGTGGTTGTGAAAGGGAGGATTTGGGATTAGACTGGGGTTGTGGGCAGTGAGTGCTAGATTTATCCTTTCTGATAAGAGCCCCTCAGCCAGCCTGGTAGGGAGAGAGCCTCCAGATGTGTGGGCTCAAAGATGGACTGCCATTTATTATTGGTGAGATCTGGGCTGAGCCATGTAATCTCCCCAAGCCTCCGGTTCCTCGTCTGGAAAATAATGTGTTTTGAAGCGTAAATTAAATAGTATATGATCAGGGCACCTGGGTGGTTCAGTAGGTTAAGCATCTGCCTTCTGCTCAGGTCATGATCCCAGCTCAGTGGGGAGTCTGTTTCTCCCTCTCCTCCCTGCTTGTGCTCTCTCTCAAATAAATAAATAAAAGAAAATGATAGGTAGATGATAGATAGATAGATAGATGATAGATAGATAGATAGATAGATAGATAGATAGATAGATAGATAGAACCCATTGTTGTGTCCTCACCTGCTTACCTGGGTGTCCCAAACAGCCTCAGTCCTCTGCATTGTGTTTACTTGTACATGTCGTGTTCCTAAGGGTATCAGTTGCCTTCACTTCACCCAGAGTCTCAACCTCCTGATGGATGATTTCATCACCGCACAGGACACATTTTCAGCACAGAAGGCTCCTGTTCTCTGTATTTCCTGGACCTGGCAAAAGATGACTCAGACAAAAAGAAATTTCACTTTGCACAGCATAAGGCTGTGCTTCTGGGCTTTCCCCAACAGAAGAGAACAATGAGTTCTTGGCTCCTCAACACTGGCATTTACCTGCACCATTCCCTATAAAAGGAGGCTGGGCTCTGCAAAATGGGTGGGCTGATGTCATAATACCCATCGGACCAGCTTCTCCACTGTGAGTCTGCATAGTGCCAGAAACCTGCTGTGTATGCACTTTCTTTGAGAAAGGTAAGGCTTCAGCAGGCTCCTAGGGACTCCCCAACCCACCTCTATCTGCTCCTTCGCAGCTTCCTCTGTCTGACCCCAGATGTGGAGTTTACCCTGGACAGGGAGCTCAGCTCTGGAGGAGAGGTCATGGCCAATCTACAACCCTTGACCTCAGTAACCTCTGATCCCCTCTACCCCCCACCTCTGGGCAGGTTTCTGAGTTTCTGTGGAGCTTGAAAGGTACCACTCAAAGTGACTCTGGTGACGTCATCTGTCTCCCATTCATTCCATGTTATAAAGCAATGAAGAATGTTGGCGTCAGCTCTTGGCCAAACCCAAGGTAGCAGGAAAAGTAAGTGCGTGGCCTCTATCATCAAAAGCTTGCGTTTGGTATCATATATTGTGATATATGAGAGAGAGAATCCTCCTCTGATGGGATGCGTGGGAGAGAGGGAAGGAGTCATGGAACAAATCATCCCATTATTTTACCTTTGATGAAGCCTCTCCAGCACACACAATGTTGGGTGTGTGGGGTGGCAGGGGGCAGCCTCTGAGCGTGTGTGTTTTAAATGTTGACCTGATTTCCTGTGCTTTTTCTTTATGAATAATTTCTTACTAAGCATGTATGATGGAGAAAACAGTTTCTTAAAAAGTTAAATATGAAATTGCCACGTGACTCAGTACCTCTTCTTTTTGGTAAGATCCAGAAAAAATTGAAAGCAGGATCTCACACAGATATTTATATCTGCATGTTCATAGTACCATTATTCATAATAGTCAGTTGTAGAAACAACCCAGATGCCCATCGATGGATGAATGGATAAACCAAATGTGATTTATATGTGTAATGGAATATTATTTGGCCATAACATGGAACCAAGTACTGATATGTGCTCTTGCATGGATGAAACTGAAAACATGCTAAGTGAAGAATATCAGACATAAAATGTCATATATTGTATGATTCCATTTTTATGAATTAGCCAGAATAGGACAATTTATAAATACAGAAATTACTATTAATGGCTGCCAGCGGCTAGGTGGAAGGAGAAATGGGGAATGGCTGCTTAATGGGTATAGTGTTTCCTTCTGGGGTGATGAAAATGTTCTGGAACTAAATAGAGGTGATGGTTGCACAACACTGTGAGTATCCTAAATGTCACTGAATTTTATATTTGAAAATAATTTATTTTATATTATGTGAATTTGACTTCAATAAAAAGCTATCTATGGGGTTATTTCAAGAGTCCAAGAACAGAGTTTAAAGAGCAGGTAGAAGAATGCCTTTCTTAAAGGCTATAAAATATACATGTTACAAACATATATAGATGTAGATATAAAAGTCCCAGTATGGGGAATTTTAACATATATTGGCCAGGTGTGGTGGTAAATTTTATGTGTCAAACTTGACATGGACCATAGGGTGTCCGGATATTTGGTCAAACATTACTCTGGATGTTGCTGTGAGAGTGTTTTGGATGAGACTAAAATTTAAATCAGTAGATTGAGTAAAGCATATTTCCTTCCTAACGTGGGTGGGCCTCATCCAATTAGTTGAAAGTCTGAATAGAACAAAAGGGCTGATTGTCCTGAGTTAGAGAAAATTCCTTCTGGCTGGTTAGTGACCTTGGCTTGCTTTCGGACTAGGGCTTCTCCATCTACTCTTCTGGGTCTTTATCTTGCTGACTCACTGCAGATCTTAGGACTTGTCCTAAGATCTTGCCTCCATAACTGCATGAGCCAAGTCCTTGTAATAAATTTCTTTGTATCTGTACCTGTATCTATCTATCTATCTATCTATCTATCTATCTATCTATCTATCTATCTATCTATCTATCCATCCATCTTATTGGTTCTCTTTCTCTGAGAACCTTAATGCCCCAGTTATTCAGGTTTCTGTTACAATTATTTCTTTTCATATTTTCTTTCTGATCTTCCTTTCTGTTTACCTTTTTGTCCTTCTCACATAATGTCCTGTTGTCTACCTGGCTTGACTTTGAATAGTCTCACACTTCATGGCCAACAACATTGCCTATCCATCCTGAAATAAAAATTTTATCAGAAAAATAAAGGTGTTAATTCCATTGGGTTTTTTTTTGACTGAAAGTTAATTTTCCCATGTGTGAAAATTTTACCAAAGTATATGTTTCATCATCTTTTTTCTTCATAAGAAGAAAGGTTTTATTTAGTTGTGCCTTTCCTGGCATGCTGGTTTTATAATGAGATGTCCATGTTCACCTACAATAATACTGCCCATCGGTGTGTTATGAAACAGTTTATGACCCTCATTAACTTTGATGGTTATAATTAAATGAAGCTATGAAATACATCTAGGGCCAGCCCTCTGGAGAGTTCCTGATTTCAGTTTCCATAGACACTCAGGAGATGATGAATGTAGCTAAGCCAAGGTCCAGGATACTGTAACTTAAATATCTATTATCTGAAAATAAGTGTCTTTCTCTAAAAAAAAATAAATAAATGAAAGGTCAGAAGCCAATGAGAGTCAATATGAAGAGACCACTGAGGATTAGCCCAGTGACTACTGTGGCCAAAGCTGCAGAGAAGAGGTGGTGCTTCATCTAGATGTGGGCCTCATTTAGTGGAGAAGGAAGGGTAAGAAGCATCTATTTAGCTCCTACAATGAGCCCTCATTGCTTCTCACAAAAGTCCTGTAAAGAATATAGCATTACCCTATTGCGGAGATGAGTAAAGTGATGCTTTTGTCCTTGTAAACTCTGTGGCCTAAAGCATTTATGAGGACTGAAGCTGTACCTTCACCTGAGTCCTAGCTACCGGTATGTGATGCGGATTGTAAGCCACTAGGGATGGAGAAGTGGGTGCATTGTGTTGGCTTCATAAAAGCACCACCAGGCATCCCCTACAGCTGCTCAAGCAGGAGTGGAAAGTGGCAAGTGTCTTTATTAGCCAAGGAAGTCTCTTGGGAGCAAAGGGGAGGTGCTTTCCAGAGATGCTGGGGATTCTGAGCAGACAGAAGGGGAAGGGCAAGTTCAGGGCCTGCCTTAATGGGTGGGGGCTGAGTCAGATACCTGGTGCTACCACCATCATGACCCTGATTTTAACTGGAACAGCCTGAAAAACCCACCATAATGGGTAGAATGTTCTTTGTGAGATGTTCTCAATGCCATGGAAAGGAACCACACTTCGATCCCAATAAGTATGCTCATTAAGAACAGACAAATGGATCAATCATGTAGAACACAATCCAGAAAGGAACCAGTGAGTATTTGCAACTTTAATATATGGCAGAGGTGGCCTTTCAAACCAGAGTGTAATGAAAGATTACATGATGAATAGTGTTAAAATAATTTGTTATCCAAACAAAGTAATCAAATTAATTTGGGAAAAAGTACTCAGTTCACTGTTTGACACCGTGAAAACAAAATCAAATGTCTAAACAAATCATAGATGCATTAGAAGAGAAGTAGAATATATTTCTAACTTTGAGAAGTGGGAAAGAGATTATATAAGAACCAAAATGCAAAAGCAAGACAGAAAAAGATGGCTACACATAATCTTGTCGGGGGCACATATCAAACCCTCAGAATCGTCCCATTAAAGCCTTTTCCTGTGCTGTAAATGAGCAAAGATGTCACTGCTCTCTCATGGACAAGATGTCACCTCTCTCTCTATGCTCATGGACATGGGAGCTGAAAGACAGCTTTCATCCAAAACCTTCTCTCACCATCTCAACTCAATTCTTTTATGGCCTAGTTGTCGTTCATGGACAGCCATCACTGACATCCTCCATAGTGATCTTGTAACTCATTTTGGAATAGACTGTTATCTTGGGGCCTTGGCCAATAGCTTCACATTTTTTTAATTTTTTATTTTCAAATATTTTATTTATTTATTTGACAGAGAGAGAGCTCAAGTAGGCAGAGAGGCAGACAGAGAGAGGAGGAAGCAGGCTCCCGCCGAGCAGGGAGCCCGATGCGGGCCTCGATCCCAGGACCCTGAGATCATGACCTGAGCCGAAGGCAGAGGCTTTAACCCACTGAGCCACCCAGGCGCCCTAGCTTCACATTTTAATATCTTCGTGTATGTGTACACTCACACACATGCATGTCTGATGACACACTTCAACTTGATAGTGGCAGTAACTCCTGGAGAGGGGAAATGAATTTGATGGTGAGTGGTCAAGAGGGACTTCAACTTCATCTGTGTTGTTTCAATTTTTATAGTGACAATATATTCATGTATTTCTTGTGTAATTAAAAGTAAATGAAATTAAATACACCCTAGCCTGTGCCTTTTGAGTTTCTGTAACTTAATTTCCATCTGCCAATGAAATAAATCTAAAAGCTTTCCTTTGGGTTAAGAGCCCAACTTAATGTGTTGCTCTGTTGGAAGAAAACCAAATTGGGAGGCACTTTTCAGGGCTCTGTGCTGCGTATCACTCTTATGGTCTCAGCATCTGTCTCTTGGTTTTTGCCCTTTCCAGATATGTACTCAGTGTGTTTTATACATTTGCCCCAGTACTTTGACTTCCTGGACCCTGGCCAACCTAAAGGGATAAATGGCAAAGCCAGCAATTTCCTCTCTTGCAAACATGAGAGAATACATAGATACCTGGTCCATTTCCAGCTGGAATCAAAGCCCAGTAGGTAGGGTATTTATTCCAACAGTGAAATTGAAATGAGTCTCTATTTGGCTTCCCAAAAATAAGCTGAATAACCACTCTTCTGGTGTTCAGACAGCATCTTGGGGATATTTTAGTAAAGTGGCAGTCATAAAATGAACAAGGTGATCAATCATAATGTGTAATGTGACTTTGGCTGGAAGCACACGAGGCAAAGGATGGCAGTAAAAGCACAAGCCCCAACGTTTCCCAGCCACCTTTTCTGGACTGTTTCTTCACCCTGCATTATTAATTCCTTAAGAATATCTGTTTTGCATTTTATAAACATTTCATTGCCATTGGCCCATTTAAATCTATCTAGTGCCCATAATGATTGGTCCTAGGGCCAGGAACAGAAGGAGCCATTTCTTCTCCCATGGAAAGCTCAGAGTATAGTTCAATGAGGCAGACACTTAAGCCAACATAACAGCACGGAAGGTGCTTTGAGAGAAAGAAACACAGGAGCTGTGGGAGAGCAGAGAAGAGCATCGGAGAGAGGTGGGTGAGTGCCAGGCTGCTCTAGGAAGAGGAAATGGCACGTGAGGAGGTGCCAAGGCATGGAATTACACCATAGGTTTTGAAGAACATAAGTTATTAAGAGCAGGACATGAGCCTAGTGCAAGGTATGGCCACATGGAGGGTCTTTGTGTGCTCATCCAAGGAGACTGAACCCAACCTAAGGGCAAGGAGAACATTTGATGGTTTCTTAGCAAAAGTGTGTGTTGGGGGATGGGGTGGACTGGAACATAATTGCATTGCAGGGTGAGGAATTGATGGGATGTAAGCAACACTGGAGGCTGAGAGACCAGTTAGGAAGCTATCTGAGTAGACTGCAGGAATGAGGCTGCTCTAAGACAAAGATCCCAGGAAAAGGAACAAGTGAATGGAATTGTGATAAGCTCAGGAAGCAGCTTCTATGTAGTTTGGTGACTTATAGATGCTAAAAAGTTGGGTAGAAGGGTATCTAAGATGCTGGCTTTGGTGCCTAGGTAAGTGGGGGCACCATTCACAAGGTGGTGAAACCAGAAGGAGGATTAGGATCAGGGACAATTGGTAAGTATACTTTTATAATAGATATCCTCTCACACATTCTAACAAAATTCTGGTGATTAGACGAGAGGGTATGATGAAATCTGTGTTTTGGCAAGGAGTTTTAGACACTGAAGACCCACCCAGGGCCTGCACCTGCTTAGTACCAACTGCGGACCCAGAAGCAAGTTTTATTTTCTCTGGCCCAGAGCTCTAACTGAAACTATGAAAGTTACGTCCTTCTGACTCTAAATCTACTTGCTGTTCTGTAGAAGGCAGGAAATATACCAGATGCACTTGGGGCAGAAGAGAAAATATCTTCCAAATTCCTTCCTTCAATTATTTGACACATATTATGAGCACCTCCTCTGTGCCAGGCACTCTGTGAACATCTTGCTCTTGTGGAGCTTACTTCAAAGGTCTGGAATCAGATAATTACAGACACAAGCAATTATGCAGAGGGAAATAGTTGCTCTGGAGAGAAGTGTGGCAGGGAGGGGTTGGGGAGCATTGGGGACAGGAGGCTTCTCCTTCCTGGAGACCGGTCAGTGATCAGGAGATGTTGAGCAGAGGTCAGGAGAAGTGAGAGCACGAGTCACGTGGATACTGGGGAGAATATTCCATGATATGAGACTGCATGTGCACTTTTTTGAGGGGAGAGACAGCAAATTTGCTAGTTGATGGGATACGAGATAAAGACAAACCAAGGATGGCTTCCAGGCTTTCTCCTGAACAACTTCAACAGTGAAGTTGGCATTTCTTTAGGTAGGGAAGAATGAAGGGAGCTGGTTTGGTAGCTGGAGGCAGACATTGATTTTTCGACATGTGAATTTGAGATGCTGAATAGATGATTATGTGTGCGTGTGGCCTTGAGTGTTAAGATCTGGGATGTTGACAGAATCTTGGGAGTCATTAGCATTTAAATGCTGCTTAAGACCATGAGACTAGCCCAGATCATCAAGGGATTGAATGGGGACAGAAGAGGGAAGAGGTCTGAGGACTCAGCCTGAGGATGTAGGTAATTCACATGGGTGATGAGGAGAAAGTGGGAGAGGAGATGGACAAGGGACACCAGGTGAGAGAAGGAGATCTAAGAAGGAAATGTGCCCTGGGATCAGGTAAAAGCACACTTCTACAAAAGAGAGATTTACTGATTGACAGATGAAGAAACTTGGAGACCAAGACCTACCCACTAGAGACTGTTAGCTGGTGGAGGTGACTGGTGACATGGATGGAGTGGTGGGGGACAGAGTAGAGAGAAGAGAGGACTTGAAAACAGGGAGTACAGCCACGTCTTTCAAGGAGTCAGGTTGTACAGGTGATGTACTTGGGTGAGGTGGGGGAGGGGAGAGTTTCTTGAAGTTGACTCTTTTTTAAAAAATGATTTATTTATTTGAGAGAGAGAGAGAGAGAGAGAGAGAAGGGGGAGGGGCAGGGGGAGAGAAACCCAAGCAGACTCTGTGATGAGTGCACAGCCTGAGGGGCTTGATCCCATGACACCGAGATCAGGACCTGAGCCAAAGTCAAGAGTTGGAGGCTCAACTGACTGAGCCACCCAGGCTCCCCTGAAGTTGCATCTTCTTAATGGGCAATATGACCACGTGTTTAATGCCAGTGGGCTCCATCTGGAGGGAAGTACACACTGATGATGTAGGAGTAATACCCTAGACCAGTCACACACTAAGCTAACAAGCAGGCTCCACATTTAACGAGAATGAGCACATGTGGTGGTCTAAATGGAGAGAACATAGTCTCCAGGATGAGGTAGGGGCTATAATAGCTTAGAAGCTTATAAAGTAAATGTACTGAGGCAACTGGGTATCCTTCTGAGGATGAAAAAAATGTTGTATTTGGGGTGCGCGGCTCAGTCATTTAAGCATCTGACTCTTGATTTCAACCCAGGTCATGATCTCAGGGTCATGAGATCGAGCCCCTTGGGCTCCACACTCAGCAGGGCATCTGCTTGAGATTCTCTCCCTTGTATCTCTGCCCTCCCCACCTTTAAAATAAATAAATAAATAAATAGATTTTTTAAAATGTTGGATTCATGCTTTGTAGTTTACATTAGAAAATTCCAGATGTATTTTTTTTTAAAGATTTTATTTATTTATTTCACAGAGGGAGAGAGATCACAAGGANCCCTTTAAAATAAATAAATAAATAAATAGATTTTTAAAAATGTTGGATTCATGCTTTGTAGTTTACATTAGAAAATTCCAGATGTATTTATTTTTTAAAGATTTTATTTATTTATTTCACAGTGGGAGAGAGATCACAAGGAGGCAGAGAGGCAGGCAGAGAGAGAGAGGGGGAAGCAGGCTCCCCGCCGAGCAGGGAGCCCGATGCGGGCCTCGATCCCAGGACCCTGAGATCATGACCTGAGCCGAAAGCAGAGGCTTTAACCCACTGAGCCACCCAGGCGCCCAAGAAAATTCCAGATGTATTAAAATGAAATGCTAGAGAGTAAAATTCTAACAGTATTAAAAGAATCGAGGAAAGGAATTTTCAATGTAAACATAGGGTGGAGAAAGCTTTTGGAGTAGGACACAAAAATGAGAACCTCAAGATGAAGATGTTGATAATTTCAATCTCACAAAAATAGAAAATTCCTCAAAGGTAAAAATAGTCAAAATCTTTAAAAATACAGGGGGAAATGTATATAATTCAAAGATTTATAAGTAGCTAATTTCCAAAACATATGGATATCTATAAACAATAAGACAAAGAGGAACAGCCCAAAGAGAAAAATGAGACATCATGGACAGGTAAGACTTGTATGGCAGACTAAGACTGCCTGGCAGTATCTTCCAAAATTAAAAAAATGCTGTAAATTTGTCCTGGAAATTCCACTATAGATTTTTTTTTTTACAGTTGAGCTCCATACATGTACAATGATGTTTATCAGGGATATTTGTGGCAGGATTCTTTGTAATAACAAAAGTTTGGAGGAACCCTAGGGATGGTCTATCAGTGGGATACATGTGTTATGAATTTATGCAACAGCTAAGCAAAGGAATACTATATAGGTATTAAAAAGAACAAGGAGGCTCTTATATACTTAAACCTCTAAGATACATGGTTAGATTAAAAAAAACCAAAATATGGGAGCTCCTGGGTAGCTCAGTCAGTTAAGTGGCCAACTGCTGATTTTAGCTCAGGTCATGATCTCAGGGTCCTGAGATGGAGCCCTGCTATGACTCCACACTGGGCATGGAACCTTTTGAGATGGAACCTTCTTAAGATTCTCTCTCTCCCGCTCCCTCTTCCTTGCCCTGCCCCACTCCCTCTTCCTCTGCCCTGCTTTTGCACACACACTCTCGCTCTCCCCCCTCTCTAAAAAACAAAAAAAAACAAAACAAAAGAAAACAAAACAAAACAAGACATGGAACAGTTATACCACGTCCCATCATTTGTTGTGGGAGCAACATAGGAGTAAAAATAAACATGCAGCCACTCTGGGAAATGTGAGGCATGCGCCCGCAGTAGGACTGTCTAAAGCTAAAAAGCACAAAGGGGAGGACTGGCTACAGTTCACAGAAAAGTGGGGACATACCAGTCCCAGCAAGTGTGAGAGAAGCCGTCCAGCAGAACAGCAGACTGATTCCAATCTCAGAGATCAAGAGGCAGTAAGGGTTAAGTCCTCCACAGGTAACAGGAGAAAGTTATAGGAGAGCTGTTCCAACCTCTCATTTTTAGAGACACCAATGCAGGTGTCCGCTTCACAGGAAGCCAGGGTTGGGATTCTCTTCTCTTGGAGTGCTTACAGGAATTGAATATGAACTTTCTTAACTGGGTGAAGGTTATTAATCAGCAAGCTACTGTAAATATCCTATGCACTGATAAGATAACAGGAGCTTTCCTGCTAATGTGAGAAATGTCACAAGTCCCATTATCTCCTCTGCTGTGGAACATGGTACTAAACTCTGGCCAATATAATAACAAGTCAAGCTTTAAAGAGATAAGTATTAGATCCTGGAAATAGATAAAACAGTCATTAATTACATATTAGTTATGACTTCTTAAAGAACACTTTTGTATTTAGCTACACTAAGGAGCTCTCTTGTTAGAGAAATTCTGCACAGGTTTTCAGTTGAAAGTTCTGTGCTGTTTCTAAGAAAAGTATTTACACATGCAGTTAGAACAAATGAGAAAATATAATTAGACATCTATTATGCAATGCACATCTCTTTCTTTCTTATATATATACAAACACAAATATGTTGATGGGTTAAAGGTCTGATTATGAAAGTCAAGACTATACAATTATTGAAATAGAATTTGGAAGAATACTTTTGCAATTTTCATCTATCTCATTTTTTTTTAAACCAGGGGAGAAAGTGGGAGACTGGCCATAAAAGTACTGAAAAGTTCTGTACTCTCAAAAATCTACTGAATAAAGTAAAATGACAGCAGTTGTCTGGGGAAAGTTAGGGCTACTGGTTGGTTGCAACTGATTAATATCCATTAATATTATTAATATCCATACTAGATCAATAGTGATCAATAAAATCAATAAAATAGTAAACAATCCTGGATCTCTGGATTCCAAACAAACCCTGATCCCAGGGTCCCTGAGATCATGATCTGAGCCAAAACTGAGAGCTGGACACTTAGCTGACTGAACCACCCAGGCGCCCTCCAAAGTTCTTCTCTTAAACATTACATATATTGCCTCTCATTCTAGGCTGTTCTTGTACGTCCCCAATAATGTCTTCTTAATGTTCTTAATGAAACAGTACTTAATAAACTGATCGATTAATTAATCCATTCATTCACCATTTCTTGCCTTATTTTTACAATCACTCATTTGGGCAAACTAGGAACCATGCATTCTGCTATGCTGTAAAGGACATTTAGATTTAAAAAAAATATAGTCCTTGCCCTCGAAAGAACTTCAAGTGCAGACATGTTATAAGAGCTTAATACCACCTCAGTTATCATGTTGTTCCTATTCCAAAATTCTAGTTATAAAGAATTTCCACTGGAAATATCTTTCCTAGACAACTTCTACAGGGTGGTTGAATTTAATTTTTATTTTTTCCCCCTAATTAAGAGTATAACCTTGCACAGGTTGCTAAAACCCACTGAGTCTTGAGTACTTCATCTGTGAAATGGAGTGATAATACCAACTTCATAGTCATTTGGGCAGGATTAAATGAGCAGTAAACATGACATCTAAAGGAAATTAAATAAATGTTTGCTACTTGAAGTGCTACCATCAAAGATTTTGTATTCCAGACAGTGAGAAGATAGGTAGAGAAGCAACTTCAGAATTGTGTAAAAAATGACTGTGGAAGAGATAAACCCAGGTAGAAGGGACATTAAGCATGTTTAGCATGTGGTTGACTTGGGCAACAACCAACCTGTTCATGTCCATCAGTGACCAGCAATGCTGGTATAGGGCTCTGGAAGCCCCATCATGGTCCAAACATCAGATTTTTAGTAGCTGGCTCAGGGCAGGTGAGATGGAGGACTTCCAGGGGGAGAGACCAGGGCAGTCATGACTATGGAAGGATTCTGGCAATCTCTTGAGGGGGTTTAGCACAATGGCTGTTTCTAACAGATACAGAAGTATTCTAATAATTTAACCTTTAGAGAAAAATATTACTAGTTAATGCCAGCTCTGTGCGAAAACAGAGGAGTGATATGGACAGTCAGTAGAATCAGAGAACACTTCCTGGAGGAGGAAATTTACCATAAAATAAAACTGTGGAAGTCATGAATGAATTGAAAGTGCATCACCAAATTTTTCTCCCCCAAGTCGAACAAAAGGAATGAAAAAGTCATAAGAAAAATCATGAAGTTTTAACAAATAGTAACCAACTGAATAAAGGACTTGAATTAGAACCTCAAAGCCCAAAGCCTGATGGCCAACAAGGGAAATAGAAGGCAGCAAAGACTTCTGGGGGGCTCTTCCTAATGGCCTCTCCAAGCTCTTGGAACCCACAGTGCTGAGCTGGCTAAGACTTGAATATTCTCACTGTGTACCCAGGTCTTCAAAGAAAAAGACCTCTAAATTTCCTTTATGTGAGAGAAAAGTGGAAATGACTGCTGGAGAAAAAGGGGAGGAAACAGGAAACATGAGCACAGAGAGGCTCTCTTTGGCCAAAAAGTGGGCATGGCAGCTACATCAGAAATTGGAGGTATTCCCAATGGGAGTGGGACCACCCTTATTCCCACCCCATCCAGATGATGTGAGTTCTGGGAAAGAATAGTCCACAGATGTTTGGAAGAAGAGCAGAGTAGAGGCATTCTTTTTAAAAGAAGAAAAGGAAAAGCAGCATCCATGGAGCATTCCCTGCTCTCTAACATTTAGTGAAGGTGGAGGAAACTGGTGGGTGGAACAGGAGATACCCATTCATTGATACATCACAGCTCAGTGGGAAGACAGCAACCCACACATCACCAGAGCAAACAAATGCCTGATCAGAACTAGGCAAACATGAATCACATGGAAAATACATTATGGCAGGAAAATCAATCTGCTTAAGGTCTTTCAGGTAAAAAAGTACTTTGCGTGGGGGTGGAGTGTACAAAAAACAAACAAAAAGACACCATGATATGAAAAAATAAGAGGATGCAGAAGAAAAAATGGAATGGAAGACAATTTTTAGCAATTGCTTTATGCTATCCAGAGCAATTTAGTAAGAATAAAAATTCAGGTTTGTTCCAGATGAAATGATAAAACAGTTAAATTTAAAAAAAAGATAATTTCCAGATCTAAGGACACAAGCCAAAACAGTTATTACTGAACTCAAATATAAATTAGATTTTAAAAATGAAAAGGGAAGCTCCAGACTAGGAGAAAACACTTGCAAATCACATATTTGAAAAAGACTTGTACCCGGAATATGTAAAGAATACTCAAAACTCAATAGTTAAGAAAACAAACTGCTCATTTTTTTTGTTATGTTAGTCACCATATAGTACTTCATTAGTTTTTGATGTAGTTGTTCCATGATTCCTTATTTGCATATAACACCCAGTGCTCATTGCAATATGTGTCCTTCTTAATACCCATCACTGGGCTCACCCATTGCCCCACCCCCTCCCCTCTGAAACCCTCAGTTTGTTTCCTAGAGTTCATAGGAATACCCACCACTTGCATCGACGTGGATGAAACTGGAGGGGATGATGCTAAGTGAAATAAGTCAAGCAGAGAAAGACAATCATCATATGGTTTCACTCATATGTGGAACATACAGAATAGCATGGAGGACATTAGGAGAAGGAAGGGAAAAATGAAGGGAGGATGAATCAGAGGGGGAGATGAAACATGAGAGACTATGGACTCTGGGAAACAAACAGCTCGATTTTAAATGGGCTACAGATTTACCTAAATAAAGTGAAAATGTATGTGCACACACATGAATATTTATAGCAGCTTTATTTGTAATTTGTAACTGAAAAAACCCAGATGTCCCTCAGCTGGAGAGTAGATGTATAAACCAAAACAGCCATAAAATGCAATAGTACTCATTAATAAAAAGGAACAAGTGACTGATACATGCAAGGTGAATCTCAAATGTATCAGACCAAATGAAAGAAGACGAAGTCTGCATACTGTATGATACCATTTATAGAACTTTCTGGAAAAAGCACAACTATAGAGATGGAAAAGAGATCAGTGGTTGCCAGGGCCTGGGGATGAGGGTGAAACTAACTACCAAAAAGTAGGGGCACATTTGAGGGGTTATGGGATATTCTATAACTTGATTGTGGCGATAGTTACCTTACTGTTTGTCAGCATGCAGAATTCTACATTAAAAAGGGTACATTTACAGTATGTAAATTACACCTTAATAAGAAAATGGAAAGAAATTTAAAAGATAAATAAATTAAAGGTCCCTGGGTGATGCAATCAGTTCAGCAACTGACTGTTGATTTGGGCTCAGGTCATGATCTTGCGGCAGTCATGGGATAGAGCTCCGTGTCAGGCTCCACACTCAGTGCAGAGTCTGCTTCCTATTCTTTCTCCTTCCCCCTCTGCCCCTCCCTGCTCACATGTTCTCTCTCTAAGAAATCAGTAAAATCTTGAAAAAAAAAGTACATAAATTAGGAACACCAAACAACAATAAGGAGTCTGAAAATCAAATTAGTGATGTGGAGAAAAGACCCAATATAATCACAGAGAATGCAGACCATTAAGGCTAAGAGAGTGAAATATTAGGAGAGGTTTTCAGTTTCCCGTTCTGCACCTGAGGAGCATGGAAGTCCCCACGCTATCCCAACAACAAGCGAAAAACTAAGCCAGCTGAAAAATCGACAGCTCTTCTTAGCTATTGTAAGAGAAGTGAGATGACAGGGCAAACTGCTGACCCCCCAGACTGAAGACAGCAGCCAGCAAATACAGAGAATCCTGACTCACCAGAGTAGAAGCCACAGCAGGAGCCAGTGCTGGGGAGGAAACCAGAACTGTCCTTGATGAATTGCTGGAAACTCAGCGTGGTCAAGTCAGAGAGTTGAAAACCCCAGGGGGACACTGTCACAGGGTGGTCTTCATGTTTCTGTGACTTTTACCTCCAGGAGCTTGACCAGGTTCTCACAGCAAATATAGACATAGGTATAGATACAGATATAGATGATATAACTATAGATAAAGATATAGGTTTATGTATTTATTTATTTGAGAGAGCGAGCAAGCATGAGCAGGGGGAGGGTGAGGGAGAGAGAGAACCTTTCTAGCAGACTCCCTGCTGAGCATGGAGCTGGATATGGGGCTCAGTCCCAGGACCCTGAGATCATGACCTGAGCCAAAGCCAAGAGTCAGATGCTCACCCGGCTGAGCCACCCAGGCGCCCCTCACAGTGAATACTGGGGGAAAAAAATTCCCCCCATGCTTCTGGCAGGGACGGGGAAAGGAGCCATCTAAAATATGCCAGAGCATCTTGTTCACAAGATCTGCTCTCAGGAGGAGCTCGTTAACCAGAGCTTAACCTGTTGGGGTTTTATCAGAGCTTACCTAAGCTGGAGGAGGTGGAGTCCCCAATTCCAGGCCACTAGAGACAGCTTGTGTCACCTAAGGAGGGGGCTGGAGAAATATTTGTGAGGTCCACGGTTCATAGGTACAGGCTCACTAAAAGACTGAGACCTAATCAGAGGACTTAAAACACTTCCCCTCCCCCCACTCCTCATCACTGGGCTACTAAAGTCCTCTTGCCAGGGTTCCTTTTACCTGGTACATCATGTCTGGCTATCAAGACACAGTTACCAGGCATACCAAAAGGCAAAATGTACAAACACAGTTTGAAGAAACAGAGCAAGCATCAGAACCATACACAGCAGGGATGTTGGAACTATTAGACTCGGAATTTAAAACAACTATGATTCATATGCTAAAGGATTTAATGGATAAAGCAGATAGCATATGGGAACAGAAGGTCATTGTACACAGAGAGATGAAAATCTTGAGAAAAAACAAAAAGAAATGCTAGAGGTTAAAAAAAACCCCAACAACAACACTGTAATGGAGGCATGGGTGGCTTAGTCAGTCAAGCATCTGCCTTCTGCTCAGGTCGTGATCTTAGGGTTCTGAAATACAGTCCCATGTTGGGCTCTTTGCTTAGCAGGGAGCCTGCTTCTCCTTCTGCCTACCACTCCCCCTGCTTGTGCTCTCTCTCTCTCTGACAAATACATAAATAAAATCTTAAAAAAAAACTCAACACTGAACAGAGATGAAAAATTCCTTTGATGAGTTTATTAATAGTCTGGACATGGCTGAAGAAAGTGTCTCTGAGCTTGAGGATCTATCAGTAGAAACCTCCAGAACTGAAAAGCAAAAAAAAACCCAAAAAGCAAAAAACAAAAACCAAAACGTAAAACAAAGAACAACAACAACAAAATCCGAAAGGCAGAAAAAATATACAGCAGAATATGCAAGATGTGTGGGGCAACTGCAAAAGATGTAACATAAATGTGATGAGAAAGTCAGAGGATAAGAAAGAAAGGATAAATATTTGATAAAACAAAGACTGAGAATTTCCCCCAAATTAGTATGACACACCAAACTACAGATCCAGGGAGCTCAAAGAACACCAAGAAGAACAAATGCCGCCCCCCCAAAACCCAAATAAACAAAAAACAACAAAAACCCAAACTATACCAAAGCATACCTAATTCAAACTATAGAAAATCAAAGATTAAAAAAAATCCAGAAAAATCAAATTAAAGAAGCCAAAGGGAAAAGACACCTTACCTACAGAGGAACAAATGTAAGAATTACATCTGACCTCTCAGAAACCATGCAGGCAAGAAGAGTATGGAATGAAATATTTAAAGGGGTAACAGGAAAAACCCTGCCAACTCACAGGTACATATGTGTCCCTGCAATATTCTCTTTCAAAAGTCAAGGAGAAGTAAAGACTTTCTCAGACAGAAACTGAGGGAATTTATTGTCAGTACACCTGCTTTGCAGAAGCGTTAAAGGAAGTTCTTTAAAGAAAAGCAGTGCAATTTAGGTCATGTTTCTGGTGGCAGGGTCTGGGGAAGGGGTGGCTGGTGCCATGTCCAGCCATGGGGGTGAGGAGAAGCTCCTGTAGCTCAAGAAACAGGCCAAGGGGATGGGCGAGGAAGATAAGGCATTCAAGCGGAAACAGAAGAAAAATGGAAGAAACTTGAGGAGCTAAAAGTGAAGGCCACGGGAAAGGGACCCCTTGGCTGCAGGTGGAATTAAGAAATCTGGAAAAAAGTAAAGCATTCATAGAGAAAGCTGAATCATATGAAATGATCAGTTCAAACCCTAAAAGGGCAGAGAAGGAGTGCAGGACAAGAATAGAACAAAGAACAAGGACAAGAAATAGAAAACGGTGAAAAATATGGTAGATATTGATTCAACTCTATCAGTCATTATTTTATTTTCTTAATGATTTTTTTTCAGTGATCCAAGATTCACTGTTTATGCACCACACCTAGTACTCCATGCAAAATGTGCCCTCCTTAATACCCACCACCAGGCTCACCTATCCCCCCATGCCCCTCCCCTCCATAACCTTCAGTGGTCAACATACCAATTCAAGAACAGAGATTGTAAGAGTGAATCAAAAAACAATACCTGAGCCCATATTTTCTACAAGGAATCCGCTTTAAATATGAAGATGCATATAGATTAGAAGTCAATGGACAGGGAGAATTATACCACACTTACACTACCGAAAGAAAGCCACAGTAGCAATATTAATTTCAGATGGAACAGGCTTCACAGCAAGGAAAGTTATCAGGGGTAAAGAAAGACATTGCATAATGCTGAAAGGGGTTAACCCTCCAAGAAGACATAATCTTAACATGTAGGCACCTACTACAGAGCATCACAATATGTCAGAGAAAATAATAGAAATCCAAGGAGAAATAGATGCGTCTAATCCTATAGTTGGAGACTGCTGAAAAGATGTTGCCCCATATCATCTGTTACCAGGAAAGTGCAAATTAAAACTAATCCGAGATACCACTAAACCCCTCTTAGAATGGCCAAAATTCAGGTCACGGACAACACCAAATTCTGGTAAGGATGTGGGGCCACAGGAGATTTTGTTCATTGCTAGTGGGAATGCAAGAGGGTACTGTCACTCTGGAGTTTCTTACAAAGCTGAATTTGCTCTTACCATAGCATCCAGAAGTCCCCCGTAATTTGCCCAAAGGATTTGAAAAGTTATGGTCACACAAAGACCTTGACAAGGACCTTTACAGCAACTTTATTCATCATTGCCAACATTTGGAAGTAACCAAAACATCCTTACATAGGTGAATGGAGAAATAAAGTTGTACATACACACAATAGAATATTAATCAGAACAACAATCGGATGACCTGTCAAGCCATGAAAAGACATGGAGGAACTTTCAATTAATGTTACTGAATGAAAGAGACCCATCCGAAAAGGCTACATACTATGTGATTCTAGCTATATGACTTTCTGGAAAAGGCAGAACCATAGAGACAGTAAAACAGAACAAAACAAACACAATCAGTGGTTGCCAGGAATTAGAAGGGAGGGAAGGATGAGCAGAGGGAGCACAGATTTTTAGGTCAGTGAAAGAACTCTGTATGATACTATAATGGTGGATAGACGCTTTTATACATTTGATCAAACCCATAGAAGGTAGAACCCCCTAGTTCAAGCTATGGATTCTGGGTGATAATGTAGTTTCACTAACTATAACAAACACATCACTCTGGTGGGGGGATGTTGATCATGGGGGAGACTATATATGCCTGTTTGGGGGAGAGTATATAGAAATTCTCCATACCTACCTCTCAATTTTGATGTGATCCTAGCCACCTGGGTGGCTCAGTTGGTTAAGCAGCTGCCTTTGGCTCAGGTCATGATCCCAGGGTCCTGGAATCAAGTCTTGTATCCGGGCTCCCTGCTCAGCAGGAAGCCTGCTTCTCCCTCTCCCACTCCCCATGCTTTTGTTCCTTCTCTTGCTGTCTCTCTCTGTGTCAAATAAATAAAATCTTTAAAAAAAATAATAATTTCCAAAATGGTTAGTCTATACTCTCTGAATTCTTTCATATTTGACAGCATCTCCTTATTACCATTAGATCATAATGGCAATGTGGTGATGCATAATATTTTACAGTGATTCTTTTTAATTTAGGTCTCCATATTCTTCTGGCACAGATTATTATTGTAGAAAAATCCGAGGCCAGCTAACTTTTTTTTTTTGCCTTGTAAAAAAGACTTTTACTTTTTCACTCATTGCTTGGGTTCACAAAAAAAATCTATTTATAGGGGCACCTGGGTGGCTCAGTGGGTTAAGCCTCTGCCTTCGGCTCAGGTCGTGATCTCAGGGTTCTGGGATCGAGTCCCTCATCAGGCTCTCTGCTTAGCGGGGAGCCTGCTTCCCCCTCTCCCTCTGCCTGCCTCTCTGCCTACTTGTGATCTCTCTCTCTCTCTCTGTCAAATAAATAAATAAAATATTAAAAAATCTATTTATAAAGCTCAATATCTCAAGGGGGATAGATCTCGGTACTAAGAGTTCTGGAACTTTTTGAAAAATATATATAGTTACTGTTTATTTCAGGAAAATCTTCTTGTATTACATGCCATCTTGTTTATACATATATATAATTTTCCATTTGTCAGGCATGAATTAACCTTAGTTGAATCATTTCTAGTCCCTATTTTGGAAATTAAGAACAAAACAACCGCAGGAGAATCCTCTGTTTGAGTGGTATCCAGCTAAGAGGTTAAAAAAGGGAAAGAAGATGAGAATGGAGAAATGTATACAGTGAACACAGAATCAATGTAAACTCATCATCAATAATTTTAAGAATTATAGGTACAGATCATATTGTGACCATTATCCACATGAACACCATTTTTTAAATGATCCAAAATAACAAAAATTTGTAAGTGGCAGGGAGAATCTTCATAGAAATGCTAATAGTCCCAATCTAAAAATTAAGGCATGAAGATTATTTTTTAAATGGTTCCTACATTTATTTATTTCTTTCCTTAATCTCCACTTTTTACTTTAGAACTATCTTTTTGGAATTAACATCCTTTATGGGAAAGAGGCATTTAATTCAACGAAAAATTTCCCATTAGTTAGTCCTTTTGTTTTCAAAGTCAACTTGAGCTCAAAGTTAAACCTAATAATTTTAGCAAATCTAGAATCTAGAGAATGGTCCCATGTTCATGACAGTAGTTCTGACTAGCTAGCGATCCTTCCCGCTCTGAGTCTGCGGGAAAGAAGCCTGTTGTAATAATTATGACAATAACAAGAGTAAACATAATTAACATTTTGTGTATGTCAAAATTTGAGGTGTTCTAATGTAGTTTAGCCTCTCTATTCTCACCCCTGCATTTCAGATGAGGAAACCGAGACATGGGTGTATCCACACATAAACACACGGAGGGGACCAGGAGTCATCAGAATGCAGCCAGACTGGCTCCTGAGTCCTGCTCTTCAGCACGGAGCTGAGCGGCTTCCCTCGGATTCATGGTTGCCAATTCTAGAAGGAATTTTATTACACTTTCATCTTTGTATATGCTTTTTCCTATATTGTTTGAATTCTTCTTAATGATGACTATGAGTTTAAATTTAAAAAGAATATTTTTTCCTGGCCCCTGGGTGGCTCAGTTAGTTAAGTGTAGTTAAGTGTGGGACTCGATTTTGGCTCAGGTCATATTCTTAGGATGGTGAGATCGAGCCCTGCATTGGGCTTCATGCTAGACATGGAACCTGGTTAAGACTCTCTCTCTTCCTCTGTCCAGCCACTCCCTCTCTGGGAAGGAAAGGACGGAAAGAAAGAAGGAAGGAAGGAAGGAAGGAAGGAAGGAAGGAAGGAAGGAAGGAAGAAAGGAAGGAGGAAAAAATATATTTTTTATTTTTATAAAGAGTTGGAAGACAGTTTGATGTAGGCAGGACATAAACTGGGAGGTGGGAATGTAGATGGTTTTGTTTCTCTAAATTTGCCTACATTTATAATTTTATTTTTTAAAGTATTGAAGAAAATTGAGTAATTTAGTTCAAAATGAGACTTGCTCCTTCTTAAGCAGACTAACCAAATATGCTTTTTAATTTTATATTGTCCATTATTTTTTTTCCAAAATTCACTGCTTGGAAAACATTCATTTCTGATTTTTCTCCAAGTGCTTTGGAATCAGCCAATAAGGAGAGTGCTACTTTTAAAGAGAATGGAGTACAGATAATTACAGTAAAATAAAATGAGAAGAAAAATATACCTACAGTGAGAAAAAGGTGTTATTTCTAAGTAGTTGGATTTGGAAGAACTAATGTAAGGTCTTTATAAATTTCACTATGGAAATTTTTTTGTTTTTTTAAATCTTTTTTTCTTTTCTTTTTAATTTTTTTTATTATTTGCCCCAGGGGTACAGGTCTGTGAATCATCAGGCTTACACCTTTCACAGCATTCACCATAGCACAAACCCTCCCCAATGTCCATAACCCATCCATCCTATCCCTACCCTCCCACCCCCAGTAACCCTCAGTTTGTTTCATGAGATTAAGAGTCTCTTGTGGTTTGTCTCCTTCCTGATCCTATCTTGTTTCATTATTTTTTCCTCCCTACCCCCATGACCCCCCACTCTGCCCCTCAAGCTCCTCATATCAGAGAGATCATATGATAATTGTCTTTCTCTGATTGACTTATTTCGCTCAGCATAATACCCTCTAGTTCCATCCACGTCATTGCAAATGGCAAGATTTTGTTTCTTTTGATGGCTGCATAGTATTCCATTGTATATATATACCACCTCTTCTTTATCCATTCATCTGTTGATGGACATCTAGGTTCTTTCCATAGTTTGGCTATTGTGGACATTGCTGCTATAAACATTTGGGTGCATGTGCTCCTGAGGATCACTACCTTTGTATCTTTAGGGTAAATACCCAGTAGTGCGATTGCTGGGTCATAGAGTAGCTTTATTTTCAACTTTTTGAGGAACCTCCATACTGTTTTCCAGGGTGGCTGTACCAGCTTGCATTCCCACCAAGTCACTATGGAATTTTAAAGCAGGATTCTGTCACAGCTCTCTGTTCTTCTCTACTCATCCTGCTGAAAAAATTGACAGGGTTTGGAACAGTACTGTGGAACAGGACACCTAGTAAGCCTTCAGTAAATCTGCACAATTACAGTTACCATTCCCACCAGACAGAAGAAGAGCCTGAGGATCAGAGTGGTCAAGTGCCAGACCTCAGGTCAAGTCTACTGGGTTTCATCAAAATGGAGTAGTTGAAAATGCTTATCGGATCTGTCCTCTGTATGCCTCTTGATTTAAAAACATCAGTAATTTCTGTGACAAGAGTCTATAATATATGTTTACTCACCTTATCATATATGTTTATACAAATAATAAACTTATACAAATGAAATATATTATGGTCATATGAAAATGGCTGGATGGATTCTCAAGAAACTTGGGGTGTTTTGGAGGCATGCGTTTACTTAAAATATAGGCTATCTAGGGAGCAGGGAATTACATTGTGGGGGGCATGGGTGTCATCTTGGAGCAGCTTCAGCTGCTGAAAAGAGTTTATTAAGTTTACAGGTTGAGGTTTGAGCCAGTGTAACCCCCCAAAAGCAGCCTTTGGAAAATAAACAAAAATTTGTTTAGGTTTTTTAAGGGGTCCCTTCAAAGGGCTGGTCCCCCCAGGTCAGCTGATGCTAAGACACCTCCAATGGCCCCATGTGACCACTGAGCTGGGCCACGTTGGCCACGGGAGAGGAAATAGGCAGTTGTTTCACGTACAAGCTTGTACAGGAAGTCACAGGGGACAGACCCCAAGGGGACAGGCACGTGTTGGAGGCCCAGCTGTGTGGCAGTGGGAATTTAGCTACTTAATGATTAAACTGGGCATACTGGGGGGACCAGCTGGAAATGGTAGTAGTGGTAACTGAGGTATTGGGGATCAACATTGGGGTTCCAGACCCTGTACCGTTCCCCTTACATGTATGGACTTCTCCAATCCTGACAACATACCAATGAGATAAATGTAATTATCCAGTTAGCCCCCTGAAAACACAGAGATGATGAAGCCCTTTCCCAAGGTGACACTTGGTGAATGGCAGAGGCAGCAGACCACCAAATCAAGGCCTGGTCCAGGGTGTAGCCTGAGGTCTTAATGACATACTTTCAAATGCCTGCTCCACCACTGCCTAAATATGTGGCCTTAACAAGGGGCTAACCTCTTCTATTACTCAGTTTCCTTGTCCATAAAATGGGCAGAATGATAGTATCATTGTTGTAGGGCTTTCATGAGGGGAAAATGAATGCAAAGCTTATAACCCCTACCTGATGGCCCAAAGAATGCTAGCTATGATTACTGTGACGTGAGATTTCATGGTTCCTCTTATGCTCTGCTTCTTTGAATATTCCACACACAGTGAGAAGATGCGAGATACTTAAGAAAAGAGAAAATTTGAATGAGTTTTCAAATTCTTTTTAAAAAGTTTTTATTTAAATTCTAGTTAGTTAACATCCTGTGTAATATTAGGTTTGAGTGTACAATATAGTGATTGAGTTTTCAAATGCTATACTGCTTTTTTTCAACTTTGCAAGGCCCTAAGTTTAAGATTCCATCATTGAAAAACACCTGTCACTTCCTTACAAGTCTCTGACTCCAACACCCAAATGGTGAATGGCAGGGCTCAGAGCAGGGATGTGGCTGGCAAGCAGGAAATGGCCACTTTGCCATGATGACAGGAGGATTTCTTCAGGATTTAAAATGGCAGCATGTTTGGTGACTCACCTGGTCCCTCCCCCCTCTGTCATGAGCAAAATCCTTGGGATGCTTTGCTCTCTACGGTGCTGGGTGGGTTGCATAGTCAAAGTTTCTTGGTCTTCTGTTGGAGGTTACTAAAGAATCATGATGAAGGGAACATTTCCTGCTAAGCAGGGGGTGTGAGCCATGTGTATAGGGCATCCATTGATTGAGCCAAACTGACAAGTCAGGTCACTTTTTGGTTTGGGTAGACAACTACCATGGTGGTTGCTTTTGTTGTTTTCCCAGAACATAAAAGGATTTCTGGGGCACCTGGGTGGCTTAGTGGGTTAAACCCTCTGCCTTCAGCTCAGGTCATGATCTCAGGGTCCTGGGATCAAGCCCCACATCACATCGGGCTCTCTGCTCAGCAGGGAGCCCACTTCCTCCTCTCTCTCTCTCTCTCTCTCTGCCTGCCTCTCTGCCTACTTGTAATCTCTGTCAAGTAAATAAAAATAAAAAAAAGAGGATTTCTTCAGATAACGTGCCTTAGACTCCTTGTTGTAGTGATGTCCCCATTTCTCTACCAAAGTGAACCAAGGATGGAGTTTTTCTTGTGCCTATGAATTGGTTGATGTGACCATAAACTTATTCCTCATTACATGTTTGTTTTACACACACACACACACACACACACACACACACACATCAATATTTTGGGGGAAAATTGGCCTTCTTTGACTAAGTGGTAAGAACAGATATGAAAAGATGAGGTCAATTTTATAGGGGAAAATGCTATAGGAGGTTTGTGAGATAATTGAAAATATATATATATTATTCTCTGCCACCTGGTTCTTAGCACAGAGCTTCTAAATTCCTTGGCATTTTCTGGTTGATAAGAGTGTCTTTTGTTCTAATGAGATGACTCTTGATGGGCTCCTGGATGGCTTCAGGATGGGGGCTGGTCACCAGAAATACCAAGCCATGATTAGAAACTTGGAATTGTCAGCCCACCTTCTATCCTTTGGGAAGTGGGGGGAGGCACTAGAGATTGAATTAATAATCAATCATGCCTATATGATGAAGTCTCCATAAAAATACTCAAAATATGGGACTCCACGAACTTCTGGGTTCATGGACACATCTATTTCCTGGCTATGGATGATGCCTTTGTTGGCTAATTAGTAATAGGCCTTGTGAACAGATCATTCATTCTCTCTTATATATTAGTTGCATTGACCTTTGTGGGTGAGTAATAGATGTGGTTGGATTCTGTACAATTTTAGGTTAACAAGTGCCATGCATCATGCTGCCTGGGTAGTTTCTTCCCCAAGGCAGAGGACACCTTTACTAACTTGATTCCTTAATCTAGAAACATCCAAACTTATGTGTGAATTCTTGCAGTCCAGAGCCCCCACTGACAATGGCCTGTATCCAGGTGCACCTGAGTAGCTTTGCTACCTTTATCACCTAGAATATTTCCATAGTACTGTCTGGCCCTGTTTCTTCTCTGCCTCTTTAATCCTACCTGCTACAATTCAGTCTCAACAACACCCTAAATTGCAAATCTGATCACGCCTGCCCCTGCTCTGACCTGTCTGTCCACCTCACCAACTCCATATTTCTTCACCTCATGTGTGACACTCCTGTAAAACCAAGCCACCTATACTTATCTCAAGTTTTCATACCTTTATTTATATCCCTGCCTCTTCCCGGAATGCTCCTCTCACTGGTCACCCGCAGGCCAGGTCTGACTCATCATTCGGGTATGAACTCAGATGTGACATGCTCCAGGAAGCTTCCCTTAAGCACCAGGGTTAGTCTACATCACCCCAGGTATTGTTCTGTGTTAGCACCAATGTCCTGATTATGTGCTTGTGTCCATCTGCTGGATCAAACCGTGAAATGCCTTTGGGTAGGCCCCTTGTCTTATTAGTTCTCAGTACCCAGCCCCCAACACAGGACCTGATACTTAGGCATTCAATGAACGTCTGAGAAACTGAACTGGTTTCCAACTCCCATGTCTCTGGTCATATGTTCTGATTAAGCAACCCAACCCAACCCATCTCCTTGAGGACAAGTAATGGGGGGATAAAGGGCAGATGCTCTCTTGTGACTAGCCTTTTAGACAAAAAAAGATTACTGTTTTCATCTTCATTGGCTCCTTTATTGTAGGAAAGAGGTGAAGACTATCCTAGGTCAGATAGAACTGGGCACGAGTTGAACTTCCCAGGTGGCTCTTACCTAAGGAGGAGTGTGTGGCTGTCTCATCTTGAAGTTTCTTTAGTCTTGAGTAAAAGCTATTCAGTGAAAGAGGAGGGGCAAGAAGGGGAGCAGAAGTGATGGACATTTGCAGCAGAAGTGAATCCTCTTTTGGGAACTTTGTGGAGTTCCAGAAACAGAGTCCAGTGGATGTTCTTAGGCTGGGTAATAGGGGAGTTGGTTGGAGTAGACGAATATATTATGGGTTTAGATCATTTCTTCCAAGACCATGCTCATACTGAGTATTCCAGGAAAAAGCCAAAGGAAAGTGCTGCTTTGTTTCTCCTCCATTTGGGGTTGGTGGGGTGAGGGGGGAGGGGCTGGACCTAGTGTGGATTTTTAAATCCACAGCCTCAGACATGAATGACCTTTTGGAATGGGGCCCTGGAATGCGAACGTACTCACACACACGGTGCTCAGTGTTTGCATTATTTGTCTGTGGACCGTGGCCACTAAGTGATTTTTTTTTTTTTAAACAAGGAGATGAGTTGGACTCATCTGGCAAAAATGCCACCTGTGGCTTTCATTCATTGGAGCCTTCACTGAGAAAGAAAAAAATTTGTTTCCTATCACAAACATACCATTTAGAGTAGCTGGGGCTTATATTCTCCCTCTCTTGTGATTTTCTTAAAGACTATTCTTATCAAAAGTCAGGAAGCTTTAAATTAGAGAGGCATTTTCTGCCATAACAAAATACTAAGAAGCCACTTCCTGTTAGAGTGGTCCTTCCTAGGGAGTTTCTCAGACGCCTCCCTCGGGGTTTCATTTAGAGCCATGAGTCTGCGTGTCTGCCTTCCCCAGTGTGGCCCTAGGCTGGGTGTCTTTGCAATGTCCTATTTAGTCCACCTGAGACAGAGTGATGGCCCCTTCAATTCTATTCCCACTTCATAGAGTGAATAGCCTGTGCAGAAACCGGGGGTGGGCTATTTTTGGGATGGCAGAAACTGGCTTTCAAGTCCTAGCCAATGGTGTGTGTTGTGGCACAGGGATGATCACCAATCCTCCCCAGGGATTTCAGGTGCATGGACCTGGCCCCCTTCCTGGAAGATCAGCTGGGAAGTTCCCCAGGATTTCAGCCGTGCAGCCAGGGCTAAGAGCATTTTGGGAATTCCCAAAAATCCCTGCAGCAACATAGCTGAACGTGCCAGTAAATTCTTCAACTCGAGCTTTGAGAAATCGCCAGTCATCATGCAGAGCCAAATTGGGTCGTCGAAGCGAGTAACGCTGCAGTGGTCAGAAAGGAGTTTCTGCTGAAAGTCAACACGTTTATTCTGCTGTGTAATTTATCACCTGGCTCTGAAGATACTTCCAAGAGAGAGTTGCGCAACTGTGAAAGATCTCAGTGGCCTGCAGAAATGGTTTGACCACTGAAGGTCACGGCGCTTGCTGTTATTTCCACAGTGTTCATAAAAAAAAATCAGCTTTAATTCTTTTTTTGTCTTAGCAAATGAAGAGCAATTATCATTCTGAGTGCCTGCTCAGGGCCCAGAACTCTGCAAAGCAGTAGGGGAGTAAAGACGATTTTAGCATTTGTAGCCCCAAACAACAGGCACAGTGCAACCAGGTTCACCACAGAGCAACTTCCTGCTTGGATTGAGGGGGGCAGGGAGGAGGGCTTCGAGACTCGCCCATCTTGCTCTACCGCTGAGAGAAGGGCAGAGGTGGGAAGGAAGGGACGATGCTATTGACTAAATCAGTCATCTTCCAGGTCCCGACAGCAGTCCTTCTAGTGATAGATGGCCAAGTTGGCTGGTCCAGACCATGGCCCAGGGCTTGGTCTCAGAGAAGCATGGTCAAACCCCAGCATGCTGGGTGGAGGCCACTCTTGGTGGGTAGCCATCAGGGCCAAGAGGGGCCTGCTGTGTGGTGATGCTGGTAGAGCATGCCTGGTCCCGGGGCCTTTACACACCTGATCTCACACACACATGTATCTGCTCTGTTCCTTCTCTTCACTCCATGCTCACAAGGTGAAGCAAAAGAAACAAAGGGGGTGTGATAGGAGCATCGGCGACCCACTGAATGTCCAGCAGTAGGGTGCTAGCTAAATTAATTCTTGTATGTACTTAGTCCGAACTATTAGGCTGCCATAAAAATTATGCTGAGGAAGAAACTTCTAGATTCCAGCATAGTGATTCACAAAGGCATAATGATTGAAAACACAACTAAGTTCCTAATGGGATCTCAGTGATGTCTAGCCTCATAGTTTAAATCACCAAAATATGAAAATATTTATCTGAGTGTAGGATTGTTGACTTTTTTTTGTATTTCCTGAATTTAACGTGAACAATGGAAATTATGTCATTTAAAAATATATGTATGTATTTGAGAGAGAGAGAGAGCATGTGCACAGGCAGGTGCACAAGCAGGGGTTGGGGAACAGAGGGAAAAGGATATTTTCAAATGAGTAGCTGGGCTCCAGAAGCCAGTGGGAATAACCTTGTGCCAACAAATGTAGCCTCCAGGCAGAAATGGCAGCGTTGGGGCAGTGAGATGAGAGATTATGAACCAGAATACTATTATCAAATAGCTTAGAAGCAAGGTCACCTTTCAAGTATCTAGAAACCTCCACTCCTTTCTTCCACACTTTGTCTTCCCTCCCATCTGAGATCTGACTCTGAGAGGCTCCTCTCTGCCACCCCTAGGTCACGGGATCTTTTTTTCCCCCTGAGTAACACCATGGCACCAGCAGATTTATTTTATATTGGAATCAATTTCTAACATAAACAGTTTTTTTTCTACTGCCGTTCAGTTGCGTCTTTGGTTTCTTTGTTAAAGCCTTAACTTCCTCCCAAAGATTAAATCATTGGGAAGTTGGTGCAGGTCTCCTAACTCGACACCAATCCCTTCTGCTGTGAAAGTCGAGCTGGTCCCCTTCCACAATGAGACAAGAAGTGATTTAAGCCAGGGGGTGGCCCCATGACAATGTCTGTGCTGTGTCCCATGGAGAAAACCAAAGCCAAGTGCTGGGAACAGGTGACAGGAAGACCTACAGATAGAAACTGACCTGAATTCTGAGAAATGACCAGAGAAAGGGAAGTCTGGGCACCAGCTGGTGTTCCTCCAAAACCCGCTTATTGTGTGAATTCCTAGAAATAGTGCGATAGCCAGAAACAGGCGGGAGTAGCACACCCAAACAACGACGCTCCAGAGATCTGTAAAGGCATCAGGAAAATAAACTGGGCAGCGTGTTAGATAAAGGACAGAGCCCAGTCTTGCTGGACTAGCTCTTCCTGCTTGTTTCTCATTGTCGCCGTTATTGTTCTTGTTGACCTATTAAACTCTATCAAGAAATCAGAAGTCTAATGAATGCCCTTTATTCGAAAACTTGCCTCTGAGCAGCAATGACAGCAGCAAGTATTCTTACCAGCTGCCGTCTGATCGACACCCCTTTAGGCTGTAGAAATGCTCTAGTGAGAAGCCAGATGTAGCTCCGTCTTCATGGAGACATGACCTTCATACAAGAACAGAGGACCTCCGGGTCCTGAGATCTGTAACTGAGGCTCCTCTCTGCAGGACAGCGGTGTTCTAATACACCGCCCTTTGCAAAAGGGGGCAGGGCATTTAAAAGTTCTAATGCTAAAGTTCTAACGCTTACATTCACCTCCTCGAAGGATCTCTACAGAGGAATTATATCCCCCCAATAATGTCATCATGAGGCTCTTCGGTCTAAATATTGGATGAGAATCTCCCTAAAAACAAGATCTTTCAATGGAGTGAGATGTGAACATTCTTGAGCTTCAGACCTCCCTGACACTACCTCTCCTTTTTGATTTCTTATGCTTTGCTTACCAGAAATCTATGCTGAATCTAAGAGTTTCCTTCTTAGATTTTAAGAGTAAGAGAATTTTTAAAATGTGAGGACTGAAGAGCTGCATGAATTTTTCCTTCAGCGGTTTCCATGGCTAGCTAGCAACAGCATTTTGGGGTTCCAAAGAGGTATTTATTTGGACACTAAGGAAGGCATGTGAACCAGGCGAGGAGAAGATGGCATCGTCAAGCAAGCACAGGAGACGCTTCGGGAAACCTGAACTCTATCTAATCCTGGTGACTCGCTGGTGTGATTTGGGATGGTGCCTCCTCTTGGGATCTTTGCCTTACCTAAACTGAAAGGCGCCATCTGGGGGAGTGGGCTGAGACCACTAGGTTCTATGAGCCTGTGAACATGTGGACAAAAGTGTCTCACATACACTCTGATGTCAAAGTGATAAGCAGCCGATCTCCATCAGACACTCCCATTTAATTTAAAAAACAAAAGGGCATTAAGAGTGAAAATAATTGACATTTTCCAAAAGTTTATAAGGTGCTGGGCAGTGTTGGTATGGAGTCTTTCCGTTAAATTTCATGACTCCCTGATCACAAAAGTAGCATTCTCACCTTTCTATTGTTATTATTATTATTTTTAAATAATTTTTTTATTATGCCATGTTAGTCACCATACAGTACATCATTAGTTTTTGTTGTAGTGTTCCATGATTTGTTGTTTGCGTATAACACCCAGTGCTCCATGCAATTGGTGCCCTCCTTAATACCCATCACCGGGCTCACCCATCCCCCACCCCCTCCCTTCTACAACCCTCAGTTTGATTCCCAGAGTCCATAGTCTCTCATGGCTCATCTCCCCCTCTGACCTCCCCCACTTCATTATTATTTTTAATTTTTAAAGATTTATGTATTTGTTTATTGTTTGGGAGAGAGAGAGAGTGAGCACAAGCATGAGCTGGGGGAAGGGCGGAGAGAGAAGTAGCCTCCCTGCTGAGCAGGGAACTGACTCAGGGCTCAGTCCCAGGACCTGAAGATCATGACCTGAGCCAAAGGCAGACACTTAACCAACTGTACCCCCCCGGCGGCCCTGACCTTTCTATTTTTCCATACCCATGGAGGCTGGGGCTCAGAAAAATGGCAGTAGTGGTCAGAAGTGATAAAGCTGGAAATTGGCAGAGCTACGGCTCAAGCCCGGGTGTCAGGCTGCAGCTATTGGGTCCCAAAGGAGGGATACTCTTATGAATAGCTTGTCTTCCTCCATGGATGGTCTCCATAATCCACTGCCAGGGGTGGGGGGAGGAACGGAGACTGTGTTTCTCTCTGTCTGAGTTTCACATACAGAAACGGCTTCATGGACCCTTTCCACAAGAAGGAATTTGCTGGAGGCAACCTGAGGCATTACCTTGTAGCTGACCCTCAGGTGTCCATAACCACCACCTGCTGGGACCTGATGATTTGACAAAGGTGCTTAGACATCACCCCGTAGTGACTCATCTCACTGTCTGCCTGTCAATGCCACCATCCTCAGACATTCTGGTGGCCTGACTTTAGTTATCTGTTCATGTCTCAGGGGACATGCCTTTGTGATGCAATGTGAGATGTTTTGAAAAATCAGATATTGCTGACCTAGATTGCATTTGGGAAAATCCAGGGAGGGTTCTTTAGATTCCAGCCCTGATGGCAAATGATTAAATGGGAATAAAGCCCTGAGAGGAGATTCTCTAGGAGAATTAAAAGCCTTAAAACATAGGAATGGAATTTAGAGATTGTCCAACTCTGCAGTCATTAACAGTTCGAACGTGTGCTAAACCATTCCTTCAGTCATCAAACATTTTCTGAGCTCTGTGTTAGGCTATAGAGAGGCAAAGATGAATAAAGGAAGTTGCCTACTTTCATGATAGAGTTGGGAGATATCTCTTATTAGTATGCCCTCATTAGTTTTGTGGGAGTATTTACAAGTTGTATTACATGGTATATCTCTTTCTTTGGAAACAGAATATCAGCCTTGAGTTTAGATCAGGGTCTCATCTCTCATTCTAGTCATGTGACTACTCTGAAACTCAGTTTTCTCTTCTGTGATTTGGGCACTATCATTTCTACTTCATCGTATCATTCTGAGGGTTAAGTGAGATTTTGTATGGACATACAGTTGACCCTTGAAGATCGTATGTAGCAGCCTTACAGGCAAGAGGCACATTTTTTTAAAAAGTTGATTAGTTGAAATTATCCCCTGCTTTTGTTCCTAAAATGAGACAATGTCCATTTTTACTGATTTCTCAGGGTTGTCAAACTTGGGAGTTCTTATACCAGTTACAGGTCGTGGATGATAAGCATCTAGTGTTACTCGACTTAAAAGGGCATTTCAGGGATGAGACAAGGGGGATTTTTTAAAAAGATTTTTTTATTTTAGAGAGAGAGTATGAGCATAGGGAAGGGCAGAGAGAGAGGAAGAGAGAATCCCAAGATGACTCCCTGCTGAGCGCGGAGACCAATGTGTGGTTAGATCCCATGATTCTGAGATCATGACCTGAGCTGAAACCTGGAGAGTCAGTCACTTAACCGACTGAGCCATTCAGGCTCCCATAGGGGGATGTTTGATAACTTCATCAGTGCAAGAAGCAAGCAAAGGATCTTAAGGATTATGGACAAAAGCCTTCAGGAATACCTTCTGACCACTGTTGCCCAAAAAGGAACAGACTTGCGGTGAGAAAGCCACAGATGGGCTCAGGTTTCCTAACAAGAACTGGATGGCTGCCCATGTATTATCACAGGCTGACCCAGTTCCTAGTGGTGCCAACAGTAGACATTAAACAAGTCCTTCTGTTTATGAGCAGCTCAAGTTCAGGTGGGCTTGGTCTAACTGGCTTGTACTATGCCAACAAGTGTACATATTTGGGAAAGCCTGGCGATGGGCCAACCTGAGCTGTTGGTCCCAGAGCTGACCTCCTGACCTCTCTGCATCCTGAATCATCCTCTGATTTCTCCTTTTCTCTTTCTCACCCTGTTCTCCAGTTCCCCATTCCTTATCTCTCACCTTGTCTTTGAATAGATGACCCATCCAGGCCCCTCATCCTCCTGACTTAAACACTTTGACCACCAATTGGTTTTTACTTGCAAGTAGTCCTTGAAACTGCAAAGCCCAAGTTTAACATCTAGAGTATTTTCTACCTTGGTGGGAATGGTCTAAGGCAGAGTTTCTTAAAATTCCTAGACTTGCTGGGGTGCCTGGATGGCTCAGTTGGTTAAGTCTCTGACTCTTCAACTCTGGTGGTGATCTCAGGGTTGTGAGATCAAGTCCCATGTTTGGCTCCATGCTCAGTGGAGGAGTCCACTGGAGATTCTCTGTCTCCCTGTGCCCCTCTCCTAACTCCCTCTCTCCTGCTCTCTCTCTCAAGTAAATAAATAAATCTTAAAAAAAAAAAATCCTGGCCTTGCCAGAGACCCTCCCCTTTGGCAGGTCTGAGTCAGAAGATTTGTGGGGTATCCAGGAATCTCTAACTTCCAACATGTACCCTAGGGGATTGTGATAATTAAGTTTGAGAAATAGTTAGAATCCTTGTGGGCATGGTAAGAGTTGATAATAGCATTATGTTCTTCTACAAGTGCATTTGCATTTTATGTTAACAAATCCCACACTGCTGCATGATTTATTGTGTGGATGATTTGACCATCAAGTATGGCCTTAATGGAATGATAAGAAATCCTGTGCATATATGGTGGGTCTTTGGATATTGACACACCCCAGGCTTTAACCAGGTCTTTGAAACTTATTTTGGAGCTCTCAGAGCTAGATGAATGTGTTTTCCATGGTGACAATTCAGTCTCCTGGGACGATGGAAAAGGAGAGATTTATGTTCAAGTGTCTTGCACCTTATTTATATAAAAAAGACGAGAAGCCTGGGACAATAATTAAGCTTCATGATGGAAGGGACCTCCACCTGCTCCGCTCATGTACAGAGCCTGGCACACAGGAGACTCTCAATAAAGCAAATGGATTGAATGAATAAAAGAATAAACGAATGCCACTGCATTCAGGGAACGTGAGTATGGCAGTGCTCCTGACCTCTCTTCACATATCGGTCCCCCACATGTGTGACTTGGGAAGAACTTAGCTGGAATCACAGAAGTAGGGTGTAAACTTTAGACCACTGTCTACGGGACAGACATTCGCTCTCCGTGGATATCCTGGACTTCAAGTATAAAGGGGAAGGGTGTCTCAAGGACACTGTGTGGGGGCCAGCTGAGACAATGGACTCAAAGTCTTTGTCACCTCCTTGTTCTTGAATAGCTGTGAAGGATTATTGTATGTTTCCTCTATGTAAATCAGATGAATTCTCTACCCAACGCGACCCCATCGTCACTTTCTGGTTACATATTCCAGTGGAGCACCTTTTAGAAGGAATTAGTGTCCAAGATCTGAGACAAACTGGTGCCTGTTTGCTTCTTTTTCTCAATATATGGACATTCAGTCTCTTTCAACTCCAGAAAAATTAAAGGTAAAGTCTGGTATTGGCAGTGGAGAATGGCCAGAGAGGATGATGTGCTCGGTGACCTTGAGCAAATTCCTGGCCATCTCTAGGCCTGGGTGTCCTTCCCTATAGAATGGGTGAATTCGTTTCAGTCATCTGTCCTGTATCTCCCATGTCCTCTGCCAGGAGATAAAGGGGAGGTCTATTTAATGGGTTGAACATATATGGAAAGAGGCCCAAGGGTATAACAGAAGCAAAATGAAGGTGAGGGCCCTTTGACCCCTTTCCATGATGCACACATGGAAAGGTAAACAGCAATGACAAAGAAAGGAGTCCTGAAAGAAAACAATGGTAGCCTTATCTGTTTTTCCTCTCTACTACAGTGACCTTCTGTGGGCAGCTTACCCATGGTGCAAATGTATTTTTCTTCTTCTCCACCTTCATTTATTCACTCATTCAACGGATATTTACTGAGATCAGTTCTGCTGGCTTTCACATTTGCACAATGGTATTCCTGAGCTTTATGCTTTCTTGTTACTAAACTTCCATTTTCTTAAGCCAGAGAGCAGTTGTTCCTGTTTTTCTGCTTAGCTTCTCATAAGGACAGACAGTTAAAACCCTCTCAGGCATTACTGATCCTGCAAAGAGCCTGCCTTTTTTCTCCAGAAGGCTGAGCTCCCTGGGTGCCACTCTGCTCAGGGTGACTCTAACCTCTCACCTTCTGGTCGGCCTACGCCTTTCCAGATGCAGCTTCCCTGTGCCCAGGCCAGGCGGGACTTGGGCTCTACCAACTGGCCTGTTACCATTGCATGCATGTCTGTCTCGATTGGACACGTGAGCCCTTGGGTGTAGTGAGATGGAAAGAGTAAAGACTTTGCAGATCATGAAACCAGAGCTTTACACAGAACTAGGTTTGAGAACCATACACAATTTCCTACATTCTCTGAACCTTGGGTTCCTCACTTATGAAAAGATAGTGATGATAATCCCTTTGCAGAATTGTCTTTAGGCTATAATGAGATCAATGCAAAGAATGGGTTGATATTTGCTCATGAAATATCTAGCTAGATGTCCCGATCCCTGTTCTTGTGCCTCTAATTTCTACCCAAATTTTTAAAGTTGGGTTTTTGTCACATCAATAAGAAAAAAGACACAGTTAATAAAAATGGACAAAGAGCAGGAATAAGAAATTTCATGGAAGATAAAGCCCAAATGACCAATAAACATATGAAGAGTTGTTGGACCTCACTAGGTATGGAAATGAACACTAAAATAATGGGGAATCACTTTATAAAATGAAAACTGGATAAATATTAAGCATTGGTGAGGATGTAGGAAACAAGGAGTCTCAAAAGATGTGTATTTCAAATAGATCATGAGGTATTCCTACATTGAAGTACAAACACATGTTCATCCCTACAATGAAATACAGTGAACCTCATCTACATGTGTTACGGATAAATCCTGAAAACATAACAAAGAATTATAAAGAAAACAAAGAAGTATAGATTAGTGCAACCACATTAATGTGTAGCATCAACACACACACTCATACACGCATGCCCTATATTGTCTCTGAGAGGGAGACAGAGTAAGATTATGAAAACATGAATGAACTAGAGTCACACACATTGGCACTATGGTCTTCTGTAGGAAGGAGTGAGGTTGGAAGCCATCAAAAACTTGAAATAGGATCTTTGAGTTTATCTAATATGTTAGATGTCTATATGTAGCAACATCTAAAGTAGATAAAGCAAAATGCGGGTGGTGAAAAACTGGGTGGTGATTAGGAGTGTTTGTACTTTCTTCTTATTTCCTAAACTAGAAATAGTTTCTAGTTTTAAAAATGAAAAATAACGTAAAATTTTTACAACTGACCCAGTGAATCACCAAGTGGAAATTCAGGTTTGCCAAGCACCAACCTACCCGAAGGACTGACCTATGCCCAGATGTTTATTTCCCAAAGTTTCCAGCAATACGCTCGAAAAGAGTGGTGTGAGGGCTTTTTAACCTACACAGAATCATACCTGAAGTGATCCTAAAAATCTAGGTACATTGTTAAGAACATATTTAGAAAGCTTCAATCTTTCCTACAGATATACTGCTTCACGTAAGGTGACCTTTGTGCTATTTTTTCCTCATTTTCTATTCAATACTGATAGCATATCACCTGCCGATAATGCCTTGACCTTCAAGGCTCAGTGCTGAAGTCATTTATAGAAACATGGAAAACAGCTCCCCAAGGTTCTCCCCCCAGATCCCACTTCTCTCCTGAGTGGTAGTGCTGTGGGTGCTTCATGGAAGTTGGCCACCAGGATCCTATGTGGTCGCTTCTCGGGACCCCCCAGAACTTCTATGGGAGAAGAACAGAGGGATAGTTTGGGGATTACTGGGTAGTGTATTGGGGGGTCTGTTCAGGGAAAAGAAGAAGGACCTGGATGTTCAATCTTCCTAGAATCAAATTTAACTCATCTTATCATTGAAGCGAATGATTGATGTAACTGTTTCAGATTCATCTAAGGTTTACAGACCACCCATTATGGCTCCATATTTTACAGGATTTATGCTTTGCAGATGTTACCCCAATATTTCTCTAAACAACCACTGAGATTGTATTATTATTATTATTATTATTATTATTATTATTATTATTCAGATAAGGAGACTGAGGCTCAGAGAAGTTGAGTGACTTGCCTAAGGTTGTATATTTGGGGATCCAGGAGTGAAAGCCCCAGTCTCTGATTCGGTTGCCTCTCACTTAGATAATTCTCTGACTGGATCTCTTTTCCTCTGTTGAAGACCAACTCTTTATTTCTCTTTTCAGGAAATGTTCTTCGGTTAGCTCTAAACATGTATTTCTAGAAGAGCCTTGCACTTTCCCCTACAGTGTCCCACCTAATAACCTCAGTGGACGCAAGTGAAGAAAGAATGCCTTCCAATCGCTTCATAAACCTTTGCAAGTGGAGTAGGCAACTGACACTCAGTCAGAGTCAAGCTTTATGTTGTCCACAAGGAATGCTTTATTTAGAGGCTAGCAGGAGACAGCCATTAGAAGTTTCCTTTCAAAAGAGAATAGCAAGTCTATGTTCGAAAATATGGGACAGCTTATTATAGGTTTAATATTATTAAAATGCAAAGTTTGTAGTATTTTTCACAGATAAAATACTTCTTTTTCACGTTTTCTTTCACTAGGGATCTGTCCATCCCTAGCTGGGTGTTGCCTCTGAGCGTCCATCTTGAAGGTATCAGTCAACATCGTTGAGACTGGCCATGTCCAGTCATACAGCCTTCTGTTTAGTGAAAAAAAAAAAAACCTGTTTGGACCTCTGGGAAACAAGTGGAGAGCCTCCTGTTTCTTACATTGCTTGAGGAGTTCATGCCCAGATGGCTGGGAGAGGGGAGAACAGACAAACTCAACCAGAATCCAACTACCGATATGGCGAATTAGAAGGGGTCATTGGGGTTCGCCAGAAAATCACCACTGTCCCCCTTTCTGTGCCTTCGGGGCCAAGAAGCTCCTGCCCGATCATGCTTTTGAAGGAGACATCCAGGAACAGACTCGAGGGAATGACAAGGGTTGAGGATGTGGAAGGCATTCAGCTTCTCGATGCTGAACTGGTGTCTGCCATTGCCTTTTGTGCTGTAAAAGCCAGATGAGAGGTTTTTAAATTATTTCCATTGCCTAGGAAAGAGAAATATTATCCGTGGTGACAAAATCATCAAATTTTATTATGCACAAGTCAGTACTATATATTTCAGAGTTTTGCTGTAAAGGATATCACTTAGCAAAATGGGATAGCTTTTCATTGGCTTGCAAGTTTCTATTGTCAAAACATATTACCAGGAAAGTACAATATGTTGTAAAATGACAAGGAATTGCGACTCAGCCCTATTTTGACTTTATTTATAAAAAACAAATTAATAGCAAATGAATAAAACTTTTAAACCATTATCTGAGTCATAATACTAAACAAAACAACTAATAAAGCAGCCGCATTCAAACAGCTGTTTAAGAAAACCCAATGATATTTCATCCATTGTCAAACTTGGCATTTGGGCAGAATAAAGACCAAAGTAAATATTTATTGATTCATGTGAGAACACTGAAAATTCCTCCTTTATAAGTAGAATAAGCAAATAAACCATGATTTATAAAAACCCTGGCTAACTAAATCAGCTAATGGGTCTATTCAAAAAATTCTTATCATGTAAACTGTGAACTGACAATTATAATTGAAAATTACCAGTTTCTCTATGAATTTAATATACATATAGTTAACCACCTGCTTGACTGTTACACAGAGCCATTTAAACGTGCAAATGGATGTACAAATGTTTGAAGGCTTTTGAACCAAACACATTAATTGCCAGTCTGTGTTAATGGAAACAGGCAGAATGGATGCTTGCCTCTCTCTGTAATAAATATAAAAATTCCCTGGGCTTCTGAGTCTGTGCTGAGCACAAATGGAGGGCTTTTATAGGAAAAGCTCATGTGTCAGATGGAGCCCCTCAACCTCAACCAAATAGGTGAAAAGGAGGTAAGAAAAAGTGACACCAGCCAAATTTATTATGAGTGTCACATTTGTAACACGGTTCTGTCCAAACTGGGGACTGGTTACTTCCCGACTGAGCCCCGACCACTGCCAAATGCACCGTGAGAACCGACATGAGTACAAAGCAAGCCAGTGGGCACATCGATGCCCTGTTCCTTCGTGATCCTGTGCATTCCCCTGGACCTGCCCTCACAGGTAGTGACCCACAAGCTCATGAAAGATGCATCAGTCCTCCGTTCCCTGTCTACTTATGGGGTCTGGGTGTCTCACATAGGCATGTTCACAGACACCTGGCATAGACCCCTCTGCCCAGTTTCTCATTCAAAGGAGTCATTGGTTTTCTGGAGCAGGTGGCCTCTCTGGGAGCATGAGGTCCTTCCTGCTGTCACACTCTGGCACACCCTGCTTTTCTGTGACTCTGCCCATCTCAGTGCACATGGAGGGACCCCAGCTCGACTTGGAGCCAGGGCGCTCTGATGGATGCAGATACATGTGAAACAGTTAGGGAAACTTTGGGGCAGGAAAGACTCATCCCAAGGTAAGAGGCTGCTGGGGAAGGTAGGTCTGGTCCCATCTCAGAACTTTAGTCCTCAGAAGGCAGTGAAAATTCTGATGAGTGTGGGTCTCCGGACTTTGCCAGCCAACACAGTCCCAAGGTTGCTCACCTGGGTCTTTGGAGTGGGAAATTTGCAAATAACAAACAAAAACAGTAGTTTTGCTAAAACTTGGCAATAGGTGGGAGCCCAAGAAACCATATTTGGGGTGTTTCTAAAAAAATACAAAATAGTAGGAATCATTCCCCACTTGGTAAAAGTCAACCTCATGTGGGTCCATGGAGTCTTTAGGGCTTTAGAGATTATGTCAGGGGCTAGTGGGGAATGGGCTTACTCATGGAAACTTCTAGAATGTTCTTGGAAGTAGAAGAGGAACTTCGCAAGAAGCTGAGGTTTTTGAAGAGGAAGTTGGAGTCAGAGTGGGGTCATTATTTTTAATGGGACCCAATTTACCACCAGACTGATGGCACCTGGTGGCATGCAGGTGAGGTGGGGTATGACAAAAGTATTACATGCCAGCCATTTGAAAATTTGGTCCAACCCCACAAAGACATCCTGTTTAAAGCTGTCCCTCACCTCAGCTTTGGTCAATTTTCTCATTGCCACCACAGCCTGGCATTCATTTGTACTCTCCATCTTGTTTCTCCATGGTTTTTGGATGGTCTCAAAGCATTGATGCCAATCTCAAGGGATAAAGACTTTCCACCAGTGAAGAGAAGAAGAAGACTGTGCCACAGGCTCTGAGGGCAAGTTCAAGAGAGGAGCTCCAGATGTCCTTTGAGCAAAATTGTGTCATCATGCTCTGTGGTTGTTTCTGGTGTACATGCCCATACTGTCTCGTCCCAGGGCTTACCCTGAATGGTAATTACACAGTGAGGGGGGCCAAGATGAAGCTAGACCCAGGTCATCACTGAAGGAGCTACAAAAGGAAGAAAGGGACCCTGCAGCTCTTGGGAAATCAGGTCTTCATTTCTTTGAAGGTGAGAAAGAAAGGTGGACACACACACACACACACACACACACACACACACACACACACACACACAGATGAAGAGGTAGCCAGCAGATGGACAGGGCACCACTGTGGCCTCAGACCATGTACATGTGTGCACAGAGCTCAAAGCCTGGAAGGAAACTGAGTGCAGAGATGTGACCTGTAGTCCAGAACCCGTCTCTGGCCCCAGCAGCACTGTGGGCTGCTGGCAGGCTGACTCTCCATGGCAGAATGAGGAAGGAGAGGCCACTGGGATCAGGGGAGGTGGAGACAGGATGACCTGTCCATGTGGGTCCCAGTCCAAATACCAGTGGCCAAAGCGGCCTGAGCATTCTAGGCCCCATGCATGTGTCCTTGTTCATGTCAGGGGAACACTTCTCACAGGGACTTTTGGGTGACAGAAGAAGGATTTTGGTGCTGACACCTCAGACATAAGACACAGCGACTCAGTGAAGGCCTACAGCCAATGTGTTTGGGGCGTGAGGAATGGACCAGGCTTATCCCTGATTGGTGTGGGGGTGGGGGAGGTAGGGTGACCAACTCTGCAGGTCTGTCTGGGAAGGGGTCCCAGGGCATGGGGAACATGCACACAGGACAATTCGGGTCTCCTGGAAGAGGACAGTTAATCACTGAGCTAGGTAGGGAGTGAGTCATTAAGACCCTGGTTAGGTAGGAAGTGAGTCTCCAGCTTTGGGATTATCTGGGTCTTAACATAGAAACTTCCTTGACAAAAATCAGGTAAAAAAAAAAAAATTCTCACAAAGCACAAACCGAACACCAACAGGCAATTTCCTCTTTTTTTTTATTATTTATTTCTTAAATTATTTTTTTAATTTAAATTCAATTAATTAACAAATAGTGTATGATTAGTTTCCAAGGTGGAATTTAGTGATTCATCAGTTGCATAGAACACCCAGGGTTCATTACCTCAAGCGCCCTCCTTATAGCCTATCACCCAATAACCCCATCCCCCCACCGACCTCCCCTCCAGCAACCCTCAATTTGTTGCCTAGAGTTAAGAATCTCTTATGGTTCAAACAGCTTCCTCTTAGTGAATTTATCTGATACATAGGAACTCTCATTTTTTGGTAAGAGGAGGCACTACTGATTTATTTTTCAGTTTAAAGAATTTCTTGCACCTTCGGGGGGATCCTGCTGTTGGAGTTGAGGTTCTAGGTCTCAGCTAGGAAGGCAGCTGACTGGGGAAGGGCTCTGTCCCAGCATCCGGCTAGTCCTATATGTAGGTCACACAGCCGGTGAGAAGCTGTGGCTGAGCAAGGCGGGTGCTCCGGGGCCTGGCTCAGGCCAGACTCAAACAAGGAGCCCCAGTCTTGCTCACAGCAGCATCTACCTTGGAACCAGCTGGGGGACTTTATCTTGGAACTAGTCAGGTTCATTTTAAAGGGTTGATGACCTTATGTCTACAGCCAGGAGAGGCTGGAGAAGGAAAAAGGTTAATGGGCAGGCCGTCGGGCTCCCCCCAGCTCAGCTTTTCCTTGTTGGGACTTTTGTGTTGTGACCAGAAGCAAATGTGAGTACATCAGAAACATCTCCCATTGGCAGTAGGCATGATTCTTGTTTTGTTGGTCAGAGGACGGTCTGGGGCTGGTTGTTTTAAGATGGCCTCAAGTATAATGCAATTCATTTTCTTTTTCTTTATTAAGGTTTTATTTACTGATTTGCCAGAGAAGAGAGAGAGAGAGAGGGAGAGAGCGAGAGAGAGAGCGCACAAGCTGGGGGCAGGGAGGGCAGGCAGAGGGAGAAGCAGGCTCCCTACTGAGCAGGGATCCTGATATGGGACTTGATCCCAGGACTCTGAGCCACCCAGGCATCCCTGAAATTCATTTTCTTCAAAACACCACTTTCGTGTGATGTGATCCCACCACTCAGAGAAACAGCTGTTGGTGTCTGCAGCGGACCATGCGTGTTTAAGATAACTTATCTACTGACATGGTTACTGAGGTTTTTTTGTAAAGTCAGATAAGATAAAGGTAGGTATTTGTTGCTACAGTTTTCCCGGTCACCCAGCATTCTGTGTTTACCTAAAAGATCCAGGTGTTGAATTAAGGATGGAATAACAAACAGTCGGATTTGCTTTTAAATCTGCCTCTGTGGAAATGGGTTCTCTTAAGAGGTTTAGAAGGAATTTTTGACATGAGCCTCTCCTAAGAAAGATAAAGAGAACTGAAGACTTGCTTAGTATTCTATTCCTCTTGTGAATACGCATCCACAGATGTCTTAAATTTGTTCTTATTTAGGCAGGACAAAAACATTATAGTGTCCTTAGATAATTAAGCTGTTTTTCCATAATCTTAGTTCTCTTGGAACTTTGAAAACTGATTTGCAGCGATGCTGTCCGGTAACAAATATTCAGTATACTTTCTTGTATGGACTCACATGGATACCTAGAGCTTTGTTAATCATGCCATGAACTCTTACGGCTCAACATGACGGTTTTGGTGTTAGCTTCCCGGCCTGTAGTGACTGAGGGTGTGCATGAAACATGGAATTGTTTTGTTGAAAGCCTCTTTCACTCTTATCTATTTACTACTCGTCATTGTATCAACTCCCAAAACGAAGACTCGTCCTTTGTGTTTCTCTAATAGTGGGATGAGTTGGTGATGACAATGTGCCCTCTCTTGAGTCCCTGAGATGATCAACAATGCAAGTTTTCATGAGCTGTCTGTGGGGTAAGGTCCCCAGTCCAGAAACAGAGCATTTGTGTATTCGTGTGTGCGTGTGTGTGTATTTGCCTGCCATATTTTGAAGTAAGCTAATTAACTACTTAATTATACTTGACTTGAATAAACTCAGTAAACAAGTCTAAGCAAATCTGAATATTTGCAGTGATAACAGACTCAAATAAGCCATCCTATAGTGTGTGAGTGCTTATCATGCAGACTCTCAAATGGATTTTGACATCTTAGACTAAAAGAATAAAAAACAAAAACAAAAACAAAACAAAAAAACAAAACCTGGCATCCTCACGTTAGTTAAAGTGGATTTGTGTATGTGAAGAACACAGTAAGTGCTATAGGTAGGAGTGGAGTTTGTACTTTGGAAGACGTTATGTCCTTCAGTCATTAAATAGGCATGGGGCTGGGGCAGAGTTGGGGGTGCTAAGACTATGACTATGGCCACATGCCGTAATATTTTTAAAGATTTTATTTATTTATTTGTGAGAGAGAGAGAGAGAGAGAGAGTACAAGTAGGCAGAGTGGCAGGCAGAGGCAGAAGGAGAAGCAGGCTCCTCGCTGAGCAAGGATCCCAATGTGGGACTCAATCCCAGTTCTCTGAGCCAAAGGCAGCCGCTTAACCAGCTGAGCCACCCAGGCGTCCCACTGTTAAGTATTTTTATATAAGAAAGATAAATTCCCTGCTTCTATTGCTTTCAGTGTACTCATTTAATAATTATTAAAAAATAAAATAAATAAAATGTAATGTAATAAATGTATAAAAATATGTTCTATAAAGGGGTGCCTGGTGGCTCAGTCAGGTAAGTATCCAACTCTTAATTTCGGCTCAGGTCAGGATCTCAAGGTCCTGCGATCCAGCCCTGCTTTGGGCTCTGTGCTCAGCGGGGAGTCTGCTTGAGATTCTCTCTCTCCCTCTCCCTCTGCTCCGCCCCCCACCCCCTGCTCATGTGTGTGCTCTCTAAAAAAAATCTATCTCTCTGTATCTATATCTATCTATGTAATAAAGTTAGCAACAGTAATTATTTCCCTGATACCTCTACTAGTGTTGTTCTGTTGACTGTTTGGGGAAAGACAGTCGGTGGAAGAAGTTGGCAGAAAATGGCTTCTCTTCCAGCAAATTCCTGTGGGTGCAGGAACCCATCGTCTGTTTCTACCTTTTATAACAGAACTGACAGCCTTCCTTGATTAAATAGACTTGGGTCTGAAGGTAAATAGTGTAGACAAAAGGGTGAGAGATAAGGATGTCTGTGTTCATGCATGTGTACACACATGTGCACGTGCACACATGTTGGGGGGGAGGACGAATGCCAAGTATGAGGGAAATGCCTGCAGGTTTATTCGTTTCCGCTGGAAGATGCTGCCCAAATCATGTCTCCTCCTGTCCACGTAAGACATGCCAGTTTTTGAAAATGTGGGCAGGGATGAAATCTCCCACTGGTGAGCACAGCAACCACTCCATGTGAATTAGGTTCTGGTGACCTAGAATTTGGCACTGGTCAGTTTTTATCTGCTTCATCCCTTTCACAGTGTATTTGTTTTGCTGCCTCCTTCCTTCACTGACAGATTCATGTCTTCTTCTAGGGAAAAGCTCCTTAGGTGTGTAATGGCTTCTAGAAGAGTTCTCTTGTCTAGAAAAATCTAATTGTCTTAACAAGTAAGTCCGTGGTTTATAAGGTAACACTAAGAAGAATTATGCACTTTACAGTTAATTTTTTCTCAGCTTCCAAGGGGGCTTTTCATCTCAGATATTAATCAGTGGGACTAGAAAGAAGGGAATTAAAGCAGAGATGAGAAACAAAGAAAAGAAAAAATCCCTCATAAGATTTAATTAAAAAACAAACACGCGGGGCAAATATAATTTCTTTCCTGTGTAATTTATATTAAAATTTATTAGCTGCTGATAGGATAAATAGCCCAAGATAGTTTCTCCTTGGCTTATACTTTCATCACAGGTATATCTGCTCAAGTATAATATAATAATTTTCTATCTAAAGGTAAAATACTCAGGACACCTGGGTGGCTCAGTCCATTCAGTCTGACTTTGGTTCTGGTGGTGATCCATGGTCCTGGGATCAAGTCCCGCATTGGGTTCCCTACTCAGCAGGAGCCTTCTTCTCCTTCCCCTTGCACGTGCTCTTTGTCTCTCTCTCTCTCTCTCTCTCTCTCTCAAATAAATAATATCTTAAAAAAAAAGGTAAAATACTTCAATTCCTTGGCAAGTTAAAAATGAACACCTAACAATCCATGTAAACCTGCATTTATGTATTTTTGTCTGTAAAAGGTGGTTCTCAAAATCAAAACCAAAATATTTACAAAGGTATCATGTGCACGTTGCACGTTTTCTTTGCAAATTGCAAAATGAAATTTCGAAGCCAATTTGTTGCTTTCAAAATGTCTCAGCTGAAACATAAAGGCATAAACTATCGTTACAACTTGCGTGGATTTTTAAAGGTGATAGCCTGAGTGAAAAAGCCAAAGGAAAAGGTACAGAATAGTTCTATGTATCTAGTATTCTCAAAATGACAAAATTAGAGATGGAGAAGAGATAAATCAGGGATTAGGGAAGGGGAGGGGAGTCTCCACACAGGGGCAGCTGGAGGGAGTTTCTTTGTGGTGATGGGAATTTTTTTTAATCTTAATTGTGGTGGTGATGGTATGAACCTATAGACATGATAAATGTCACAGAATTATCCACAAAAACATATGCAAGGACAATGACTGCATTCGAAAACTGGCCAAATCCAAGCAAGTCCTGAATTCTAGTTAATTGTAGGTCATGTGTCAATGTCAGGGTCCTGATTTGGGTCATGTACTGGTTATGTAAGGTGTTACCTTTGGGGGAGACTAGGTGATAGGGACGCATGATCTCTCTGTACTATGATTGCAGCTTGTGGGTCTCTAATTATTTCAAAATACAAAGTTAGAAAAAAATCCCTCTGCTGAAGAGAAGAATCCAGCTACTAATTAAACCTACTTAGGAAGCAATTTAGTTCGACTGGTATCCTTTTAGGAAGCAGCCCGTTTAGACAGAAACACAGATTCTTCTTCATTTAGCATATGCTTAGTATCCGGTTCTGCAAGTCTTACACTGTGTAACTTAAAGCGATTACTGTTTCTGTGGCTTCCATTAAAGTAGTAGAATCAGGAAATTTTAGAGTGAGCAGAGATCTTACAGAGAATGTAGGTCAGACTTTCAGGTTACACCTCTGGGTTTTGGTATCCTCATTTGTAATAGGAGGGCTTTGTCCTAGATTCTTTGTTAACATCCTACCTAGTTCTTAATTTTAGAACCCACCACTTTGCAATAGACTACAGTAACTTTAAGGACAAGCTGATAAATTCTGCCTCAATATTTATTGCATGAGACAATTGTCTCCATTTGTGTCGACTGCCAATGTGGATCCACAAGCCATCTATTTACTTAACACTATCTCCCTTATTATAAGCACGTGGAGAGTAAATTACCAGGGCTGTATCACTTCGCTAAATTTGAGAATTTTCCAGGAGAGAGGACCTGGGCAGTTTTCTTGAGATGATATAACACTACATAGTCCTGGTACAAAATGTGTGGCTTTTATCCATTTGAAAGGGGAGGTTGACTTGGGTCAGTGTCTTCCAGTATGAGTCCCCGGACAGCTCATCAGGCCCACTATATTAATCCCGGGGAAACATGGGGCCCATAAAACACAAAAACTCTGGAAGCTTTAAAAAGAAGCCATTGTCATTTGGGAATAAATGGAGGTAATGCTCTCTCAACAACCAAGACAGCTCAGGCTTACTCACGCTACCACTTTTCTTCATGGAATGCTAAACACTGATTTCCTTGGGGAAACTGAGCCCACTATAAAGCCAGGCTCAGATGCCCCCAGGGCTGTCCGACCTGGGTGATAGTATGCACATGCAACAAAAGGATCTTAATTTAACAGCAATTACACTTTGTCTTGTGGTACTGATTTCCCCTAAGTTTGTAACAATTTAAGTCATAGTCTTACAAAAACAAAGCAAACACAGAGCCAGCACCTCACAGCATTAGTGTCATCATTTTATTAACAAAAGGAACCCATGGGGTTCAAACCAGAGTACAAAATACAATCTTTATTTTTTTTTTCCTGTGGGTTAAACTGTTACATTTTTTAATAATAAAAATAAAAAAGGCTTTCATAGTTAACTTATCAAAAACAAAACCCCTGCCTACTGAGTTTCTTATTGTGCAAAACAAAAACATAAAAATTAAAGTTCCGCCCATGGAAGGATTTTGTGTGCCGAAAGATGCACATTTTCAATTTCAAAACTTTTGCATCGAAAAGAAAATTCTAAGGCCACAGTTTCTTTGCAAACTAAACAATAGAATAACAAGCAAATAGCAGCTAAATTTTTATCTTCATTCCCAAGAATTCTGTTCCAACGTAGAGTTTTCTACATTCATAGAATAACTTCTTGATTATAAAAAGGTATGCAGTTTCAACCTACTGCTTAAGGTCAGATATACTGATACCAAATTGATAAGGCAAATCATACCTTTCAGCTACTCTTTTAAGTGCTACAAAATCAGCTTTGCTTTAATTTTGTGAGCACATTTCAAGACGTCTCTGTTACAGATGATGAAAGAATCCTAGGGAAGGATTCCAGAGTCGTTGGAAGCCAATGACTTGGCTTTCTACATGAGGCCAAATAACTAAACTTTCTTCCTTCATACTGCTTCGCTTCGCTTCTTTCACTTTATTTTGGTATTATGGAGATGAACAATGTCTTGACAAGGCATATAAACTACAACTTAGAAGTCAAGAAACAGTTGAGGAGGAACTTTTTTTTAGAGGAAAAACAAAACCATTTAGGTAACACTTAAATACACATACCTGTTTAAAAATACACAAAAACAAAGCAAAATTAAAAAAAAAGGCACTAAAAACCAAAGCAGGGAATAAAGTTCTGTGACAATTTCAGTACCACAATTACTGGTGTAACAGTTTTGCACTGTGACTTTAAATAGTGGCTTACAATGAAAAAATTGCTTAAGATGCTTACGTGATTACAAAGAGAGGTATGTCTAGAAGGGGGAGAAGTATACATTTAGCTAATGCATGTATAAAAATCCCTGATCAGATGGCCAACTAACTTCTAAATACAAAACTTAACCTTAGAAGAAATTTGATACTTGTGACTGATATACTGATTGAAAGAAAAATCACTCGCTCTGGGGAATGAAGTTATGGCATTCTGCATGAGAAGCACCAGGGTTTCTGGGTCGAACCCGTAGGACATCAAGGAAACCAAAGTACTTGGCTGGTCCAAAATCTTTATCGTGGGAATCCCTCCCTCCTTTCCACTTACGGTCCAGGAATGCTCTCAGCTCAGGAAACCAACAGATGAAAGGAGAAGTAAGGGACCACGTGAATGTGAAAAGAAGGGGAGAAGGGGACAGTAAAAACACTGCTCAGACTTCTAGCAGCAACACAATCTTGTTGGTCGTAATATCCTGAGGTTAAATGATAATAAAATATTGCACCAAAACAATAAAGAAAAAAATCACAGTTTAAATAAGATTACTAAAGATTTGGAATTGGAGTAAGAATGCACAGCACAGTGACCGCCATCAGTAGATGTCAGGCTCTTGGCAGGAATTCAGTTTGTCCTTTTTCAAAACCATAGTTATTTGTACCCTCTTTTTATTTTGCATTTATTTTGAAATATCCTTTGGTAGACATGTATTAACTTTCATCTAACGCTAGCCTTATAGATTTTTCCCTTGGTCCACCCGCAGAGTTAGTGATACCTAAGAGGAGACTGCTACTGCCAATTAGCAGAAACTCCAAACAAGGCTTATCAGGCCTGGAGTTTTCAAAGGATTCTGATAACCCCACTAGAGGTAGGTTAAGAAAGGCTTTGGATTTTTTTTTTTTTTGTACTTTTTTTCTGTGTAGTTATCAAGGCAGACTGAAGATGCAACCTTTTTTTTTTTTTCCTACTGTGATGCTAGGTAAATAAGACACGGAGAAAATAAAACACATACCCTAATGAAGTACTTATAGGGGGTAAAAAGTATAGCCTTCAACAAAACGTGTTCTCATGCTGAAATTCATCTTTCCTCTCTGAACTAACATGCCTTGCAAGAAACTCTTTCCTTGATTTCATAATACTGCAGAGCCAATTTATAAAGTGAAACTATGGTATTTCATTAGGACCTCATCAAAAGGTTCTTCTGAGGACTTTAGTCCTATGGGACACGGTAAGAAACCACAAAGCCCCTGGTGTGTCGGGGTCACACTGCATCTTTAGAGTGGGCCCTTCCATTTTGTGCACGCCTCTGTGCTGCTACCTTCTTCAAAATCAAGGCTCCCAATAAGTCTATACTTCCTTAAAGCTCAGGGTAACTTCTGTTCCACTTGGAGAAACTTTTTTAAAGTGACACTTGCATAGCGTTTCCACTCTCCACACACCATCTATTGTCTTGAGCGCAGGCACCCTTCACTTACTCGGTCACCATCAGGACTTCCGGGACATTCTTGTCACGTGACTTTTCACATCTGCTTCGCTGGATTAAAGGGGACACATGACCATATCGTCCACTTGTGCAGTGATCCTGTTGGCCCACTGGGAAGTTCACATATTAATTTCTATCACCTTCGATCTGGATGTTCATTTCTGTTCTTATACTCCTCTTCTCTCCCTCTTTTCCAAAAAGGCAGGCGGGGGGAAGGAACTGAAATTCTAATTTGATGATGAACACAGTGATTTCTGACATTTGTTCAGAGAATGAAGGAAACAGGCTGGGTCTCCTCTACATCAGGTGGATGGGGATCAACCTGCAAAAGAAGAGAGGACCAGGATTACTATCCCAGCACCTGATAAATGATCTTAGCATCTATTTCTAATTATACGGTGGTTAGAAGCCAAGTTGCTGTGAGCCTATTAATAAGAAGTCCCAGTGGGTCACTTAAGTCCTCTGTACTCCACGGCCACATAAAACAATTTAAAGGCGATCATGGTACTCTACGGGCACGCTATCGTTTACAAAGAAAATATTACAAAAGGAGGTAATTGGATCAGTGCCGGTCTATCATGACCAGAAAAAATTTTAAAGTATGTATTCCTTACTAATTAGGAATCGGCAACAGATACTTACAAAGGACTACTTCCAGAGGGCTCATTTTCTTTCCTTTTGCTTACCTCTGAATAAAGAGGTGGAGGCTGAAACCGGAACTCCTGTATGCAGGCAAACATAGGACAGCATGCTTCCCCCTCACAGTTAGGGGGCTGGGGATAAGGAGGCACATGTCGAGAGAATTCCTCTTCGGACACCACGTCTGCGTAATTTGGTGGTGCTGCGACAAAAACAGAGTCTCAGAAGTCCACGCAAAAATTCATTACATCAATCTCTTCTGAACTCTTGCCAAAACAAGAAATTTAGCTAAACTTGCAAACAGTGGTTCCCCACCCCCGCAATGAGCGAGTTTTTGTGCCCATCACGACAAAACATTCTGCTGTTGTGAAATCACTACTAGCAATTATTGTATTCTACTCTTCTAAAGGGTTTATGTTACAGTGCAGGTGAGAAAAAAATCATTGAAATGTGGCTACAGAAAACACATAGGACTGTATTCTGATTCTGTTTTTTGTTGTCTTACTGTTAATAAATGGGAACTGAGAGATGAAGACTTTATTCTGGCTTTGGCTTCAGAAGTTCTGTGCCCTGGATAAGCTAGGCTCTCCAAGTCCCTGCCAGGAAGGCAGTTTTGTAATGTCCAGTACTCAGAAGAGTCAGGAGAGCTGTGGTGGCGGGAGTCACTGTCGTCTGAGCGCCGGCAGTCTTAATGCAGTCCTCAGGGACCCTATGTGTCACACTCCAGGCGGAAAGAACCTCCAAGCCTCGTACCTTCAGGCTGCTCCGGCAGAGTCAGTGTCAGCCAGCTCATGTCCATGCTGAATTGGCTGGCAACGCTGGAGTTTCTGCTGCCAAAACCGTGATATGGAATTGTGCCAATCACTAAAGGCAGCTCCAGCATCAATTTTTTAGCACCAGGAATGTGAATATACACCTAATAAAGAAGAAGAAGAAGAGGAAGAAGAAGTAGTAGGAGTAGAAGAAGGAGGAGACAGAGAGAAAGGCAAAATTATAAGTTAGACCTCCAATTTATTTTTTCACAGAAACAAAGATCTTTGTTGCCTGCCACCACTTCCCCAAGAAAACTCTAAATGATCCTGACCAAATAAAATGAAGAACAAACCAAATGAAGAGCCCAGGAAATACACTGAGTGCTCTGTGATGAGGAATTATAGCCTTAACATACTTTACTGTAAGCGAGCACGGCTTACATAGTAATTATAAAAAATGAAGTCTATGTTTTCAATATAACAAACACCCCGTAATGCATGTTAGTTAATTCAGTTCCCTAGCGGGACAGTTTTTGATTAAGAACAAAGGCCAATCTTCATCATTCCCCGGTCTGCTGTAATGCTGACCTACAAGGACATTTTCCCAGGTATTACATGTACATATTCGTGGTAAGTTGGCAAAATTCCTCCATTCTACATATTTTTCGTCTTAAGAAGATCTCCGCTTACAGCTAAGGAATAGTCTACTCTGATAATGCAGCAATCCAGGATGGACGGAGTAACAGGTGGGATCTTGAGAGTCTTCCCATTCCACGTGTCAGTGCCCCCGGAAGCAATGTGGTTTCCTCGCACGTTGGCGACCATGTGCCGGACGGTCTTTGTTCTCCCACTAGCCAAATACGTCTGGGTTTGGAAAATAGCAGCTTTGGGAACAATCAGCCGAGAGGAACAATTCTCTATCTCTGCGTAGATTGGAATGGCTTCTCCTAAAAAGAGAACAAAAACACCTTCAGAGACTTTTCAGAAGGTTGTCCCCGGGGTAGAAGACAGCCGCCAATCAATTAAAGCAAAAGTTGCCAAGTGACTTCAACAAATTGAGAGCTTTGATGGGAAACTTGTACTGTGAATCTGCATCAGAGATTTGAGAATTCACTGCAGGTCATGGTAGATACTGGCTTCTACTTACTGCATTATTTGCTTCTCTAATGTAGCAACAGTAGATTGCCAGTTTGAAAGATACATAAATGACAAGTATCTATAAAAATTAAGAAAAGACATAAAAATAAATGACCCAGTACTATGTTAAGTACAAAAGATCACTAACAAACTCATCAATGGCCATCAAATTGAAAGCTGCCTAACAGGAAAACACAGATGTTGCTTTTAAGGAGCCGATGTGAAGGCATAAATGAAACAATGGCCAGAGCAGGTGATTTTCCTGCCCCTGTTACATGTCCACCGTTCCACCATCTGTACCACTTTCGTTCCCAACGAGCCAGAACCCTGGATTGGGGGCCAAACCCGCTGGACAGAATCAGGTTCTTCACAAACCGTTGTTCTGGTATCCATCTGACTGTTCATTCAGGTGGTTCCTGTTCTACACTGTCACCCCTATGTTTGTGTACATATCCCCAGCGCAGGGTCAGAGTGCCCAACAGGAGTTTCAGGCTACAATGGTGCTGATCTGAGCAATGCTGCTCCCCACATTCTTTTGCAACATCAAGTAAAATGCTGGCATTTTCCCATTCTCCCAGTTTTAGCCTTTGTTACTAAAGTGAAAGGACTGAAGTCAGAAACACCAGGAGTTTTACTGGACTCTACTCATCCAAACAAAAATACTTACATATCCATTATTTGTATGAAAAACAGAAAGCCATATTATCCATGTTTTAAAACAGTTTGTACCTTATGAATTACAAAACACACTATTTAAAATCACTTTAAAGTAGCTAATAACATGCATGACTCTTCCATTTGGACTTTCAAACATTTTGCTTACCATTACAGTATCCTTTTCTTTCAATTTTGGCACTCAGTGAGACTGGACCAGATGTGAAAAACCAACAGCCAACCATTTTCTCTTGACTTTTCAATACAGGGGTCTTGAAAATTTCAAATAATAACATGACTTTAATTAAACCAGTAGAATACTCACAGAACTTAAAATTCTTTATTAAACAGTTATGAAGAAATGTCTTCCAGGAAACAAATCAACTTTTTTATCCTCATGTGACATATTAGGCAAAATACTTGCTAAAACATAAAACATTAAAAAAAATCATCCCCTTTTTAGGAAAACTAAGATGAATTGTGAGACTCAAATAAGCTGACACCATCCTATTTTATCTTACAATCATTGTATTTCTGGGAAATGATATACCTTCCCTTAAGGTAATAATAAAAATTAGAGTAGTAACTATTAACATGACAGAGGTTTTTTTTTTTCTTTTAAAGACTTTATGTGTAGATTAGGTAAAAGAAGAAATGATATAACAATCAATAATCAAAATCTTTTATTTGTTTTGGCATCTAAAATATAGAAGCAGCAAAAAGCCCCTTAACCTGAATTCAAAAATGTGTGATTCGGCAGAAATTTCAAGCGCCCGTAACTGAGACTGGTCTGGGGTCCTATGTGAGGACAGCACAGCATGCCCACCAGAATGGATCCACAAGGTTACTGAACAGACCACCCCGCCTTCTCTTCTACGGCATCAAGAGAAAAGACACAGACTTAAAATGCTCCATTTAAAAGATGCACAAACCAAAAGTTCATCGTAAAACCCAAAGCTGCAATATATTTTACTTATTAAAAGAATATTAAAGGATTAGTAGTTTCTCTTTTTTGGAAAAAAACAAAACAAAACAAAAAAAACAAAAAACCAAAAAGCTCCTTAAATCATTTGCCACAATGGTCCCATAAATAGTTTGGAAATACTTCCCAATTCAAAGTAGTTCTAAAAGCACAAGGCAGTATTGTCAATTTGCAAAAACAAAACAAAACAACAAAAAAAACCCAAGGTGTTACGTGGATGGTACCTTCCGGCTGTAACTGGAGCTTCAGCCTGGTCGGTCTGGGGCTGGACCGTAAGGGCCCATGCAGCTAGAGCATAACTGCGATATCGTCGCCCTCTAAAAGTGAACATTAGAGTGAAGTCCATTCCATTTTTGAGTGAAAATCGGGTGAAACATCTCTGAACTTCTGTTTTTTCCCCTTATCTTTAAAAACATTGGCTAGCAAAAGAAAGCCCCAACACTAAACATACATCTTTGGAACATCCGTATCATGATAGAAAGTTCCAATTATCCCAGTATTTTCTATGAAGTAAAAAAAAATCATTCATTCATATTTAAATGAAGAACCATTAGGTCTTCATAGCTATCATGAAAGTACAAGGTATAATTTTATATTATTTTGATAATATGGGTTTAGATAAAAGAATCTAGCTCATTAGCTCCCATCTTGCCTATTCTGTTGTTACTTACAGCCTAATCTTTCTTATCAGCCTACAGTATTTCTGGTGATGATTAGAAGTTCAATGCTTTAATGTGGCCAAATCTGTCATAAGGAAATGATAAGAGAAAGGCTCTCCACAGCAGCTGCGCGCACTTACTTAATGTTGGAAAATGACATGCAAAATGGAAGGATACATAGCATAATGGCCTGAGCCTCAATAACAGGCTGAGCATGATTAATACTCTTCCATAATTACTGTTCCTCAACCTGCTATTATTGAAGAGTTTAGAATACCACCGCCCCATGAATGTGGCCGCTCTGGTAAGAGTAAGCGCTCTCTGTGTGCGCATTAGTGTTATTAAGCCTTATTAATGCATTTCAAGCCTGTGTAACTTTTTGGCAAAAGCAGCCCCGAACAACGGAGACATAATCAATAGTATTAACACACACAATTTGTAATTTGCCCAACCTAGAATCACACATTTATCATGAAGGCCCATGGGTTACAAGGCTGCATCAGAAAGTGACAGGATGGACTAGCGCCACACGGGCTTGGTATACACAGCACCACTGATGGGAAGTGAGGAAGGGGGAGGAGGAAGAGGAGGAGAAGGACTCACTAGTAACGCTGGTGTGTTGACATCGATGTGACTAATAACCTGGAGCTCCCGCTTCACACTCTGATCAGGTACCTTGGGTCGTTCCAAAACTGCCCTCACACAGTACTGAATACTTCCGTATTTCCCGGTGAAAGAGGTCACTAAAGGTCTGAAATGAACCAAAGAGGTTGAGAAGTTTATCTTTCAGTGAAACACTACTGGAACAAAGCCCTTAAGGTGTGGGTTTGGGTTAGAAAAAATAAAAAGAACGTGAACAGAGGAAGTCTACTGAGGGACATCATCGAGTGTCAGAAGATACTTGGTACCCTCACCTTGGGAAGGACATACCACAGAGAAAGAAAATCACAAAAGCAGTATCGCTTCACTTACTCAGATGGAAGTTGAAAGCTAAATGGAAATTCATGTTTTCCAGGCTGTAATAAGAGGATGCCTTCACCTAAAAAAGAAAATACATTTTAACTAAGGTTCGCATTAGATCAAGAATTTTCACAACCTAAGTCATACTTTTTTTAAAAGGAGGTTTCCCTAGCTATAGCATCCAGGATACTCCAAAAAGTACATTAATCTCTAAGATTTAGAGAATTAGAATTTGAATCAGTTTCTACCAAGTTTCATCAATTTCAAACCAAATATATATACATACAGTTTCCATCTTTAAAGAGACCAATCACACAAGTAATTACCACAAAGTATCAGAACCCAGAGTTCACATGTACATACATATGTGTACACACATACACATGTATGTATACATATGCACGAGTATACATACATGTATGTATGTGTACACATACACATTTGTTTGCCCCACTCATAAACTAGCACAAGTGTCCCAACATGATATTACAAACACACACCCGTGCTATTATACTAATGGTATATGTTATAGTATACTATTATACTAATATGAAATACCAATATTAAAATGGATTTAAAACTGACAATGCATCTATTTGTTTTGGGTACACCATAAAAATCAGATTCTGTATTCCTTAGGCAAAAATGCAAAAAAGAAGGTGAAAAATTTCCTTGGAATACTGTGAAGATTGAGTATAATACCAAACAGCCAAACCAACAGGACAACTTATGAGGTAAGGGTCATGCATTTACATTTAAGCTCTACCAATTAATAGGAGGTTAGTTAATTGGTGGTTAAGTCAGGATATAGGGCTGGGTCTGCCAAGCACAGCCATGACTCCTCCCTCCTGCTCTGGGTCAGGGTCAGCCAGCTGGGTTTTCTCTCACACAGAGGCTTAGCCCCTCTTGTCAGAAGGCCGGGATGCAGGGTGCCGATGGACTGTAAGAGGCCAGGGGCGCTGCTGGAGTTCCCACGAACACACAAACAACTGGCATCATTCAGATCCAAAGTCAACTCCAGGGCCGTCATGTGGTTTAGACAGCTCTGCAGAAATACTTAGAAACTTCCCCTTCATTTTATGCTCATCGATTCAAGTTCTGAACTAAACTCCCTCATCAAGGGCGGCAAATGAAGAAAGTACAGCACAGATGAGAACTTTCTTATGGATTTGCCTGGTCAGTTGATAATAAAAACAGAGATTTCTACTGTATTCATTCATTAAAAAAAAAAAGAGAGAGAGACATTTAAAGGGCTAGTAAAATAGAATATTTTTTCACTTACTAGAAACAATTAAGTTAACATTTCAACCTTGTACTTTCAGAAAACAGGAATGCATTACTGGCCCATTTAGTCTTGTGAATCTGTCCCAAATTTTTAGCGTGTAATACATTAAAGGAATAAAAGTAAAGTATTTACCACTGAAGGTCATTCAAATAAGAAAACACAGGTGGGTGACTTGGAGGCAAAGTGAACAAGGGACAGGGACACGAGGCGGTGTTCAACCACAGTGATGGAGGCAGTCCCCAAGGGCTCAGCTGTGCCAGAGCTGCCCTCCTGTAAGACTCAGCACTGCTACAGCAGTGCTACCAAGTAAAAGGCTCAAGGCAATCCCAATGCTCCTGAGAGAGCTGGACTAAAGCTCTAAGTTGTAATGCTTAGACTACGGACTATGACAAGCCGTGTACTTTACAATGTTTAAAAATGTGGATTTCATGTGAGTTCAAACCTCACAGTGCTTAGACATCAGGCATGGTGCATACAAAGATGAGTAATGTCAATCCTCAGACAGACCACGGGAGGAGAGGAGGCTACAAACACATGCACACAAGTAATGAGCACAGAGTGTGGGAGCCTGTGGAGGGGATGGTGCCTGCTCTGGACCTGAGGGCTGGCAAGGAGAGGCGCGGGAGGGGGTTTGAGAGGAAGGGAACAGCATGAGGCCGGGAACGGTGGGCATGTGTGGAGAACAGAGTTTTTACTTGGGGTACTGAAAGTTCTCTCATCATAGAGAACACAGATGAACACAGGAACTAGAACATTTAAAACAAGACTTTCGATCACTTCCATACATAAATAGGAACACAAATAATGAAAGTTGATAAACATAGGTTATAGCCTTTGGAATCAAATCTTAATTTTCTTCCTTTCTCTTATGACTATTATTATTTTTTTTTCAAGTTTCACAAGCTGAATCATGTGCCCATTTCTGCTTCTGTTCTCATGGCTCAGCCCTTCTGCCTTATACACTGAGGACTACAATGTCGAGGAGAGGTGTTCTATCCACCAATGGTCTTACAGCCCAAGCTCCTCACTCAGGGCACTCAGGAGCTGTGGGAGCTTACACCATCATTACAGAGTCAGAGACTTGGGCTCAGGAAGGTTGAGGGGACTCCCACAAGGTCACACTGCTGGTGGGTGACCAAGTGAAACCAATTCTCTGTTCTGTTTTGTCCTTCTAACATAATTCCTCAATAATTAAAAAAAATGAAGAAAATCAATCACAATGATAGCAAGTAGATTAGATTAACAGTGCCAAATAATTATCTGGGGAGATTTCCTGAAAGTAGATCTCATAGACACATTTCCCAAAAATCTAGATTTCTAAAAATCTCTTCAGGTGATTGAAATTTGCTAGTTTTTGGAAACAAATAACCCTGAGAACCTATGACTATGGAAAGTTGCTAACTTCTTCCAAGCTACAGATGTTAGGAGTGTTCTCTTTTATTTATTTATTTATTTCCTCAATGAGAGCATCTAAGGCAAATTATGATTTTTTTAAAATAAAACATAAATTTTCCCAGTATTTGGTAAGATATCTTTTAAAAACAAGCTAAAAATTTTCAGGTTGTCTGGGTTAGGACATTCTCTTCCATGAATGAAAAAGCAAGATCTAACCTGTGATCCAAAACAGACCAGATTCTACCAAAGCAATCTTTTTATTGCTAATCCCAGGTCCAACTGCTATTAATCTCACTTCTATTTACTCAGTAGTTATGGGCACAGAGATATAGAGTGTCCAAAGTCCTGGACAAAAACCACTTTACTTCTCTCTTCCAGGAACCTTGACTCCAGTCAGCCATCTTGAAAATCTGTTGTCCCTGACCATTGGAGGAGGCATGTATGGGCCGATCCTGGAAACCATACTGAGGTAAGGGTCACCCAACACACTGCACTTGTGAATGCAAAAGGTGGCTTTGGTTCCAAATAGGTTTTTTTCCTCACTATAATACTTAGGATCACTTGATTCTCACACAGCTTGAGGATTTAACTGTGAACAGTCTACTACTCCAAAGTAGGAAAAGGCAAAATTACACATACTATTTACTGTGTATAAGACACAGAAAAGGTTAAAACACTGATATAGTTTATACCATTATCTCCTCTTATAAATAAAAGCTGAAGCTGATTAGGCAGAAAGGCAAAATAGGTTACAGTGGTTTCCACCAGCTTCATGAAGAGCAAGACTCACTGTTCCTAGCATTTTCATGATTAAGAAAATGAATTTTTGCATATTTATATATATAATTCTATAAAATTTGGTATTTATACATAAAGTATACATACAGATGAAACAGCTATGTCGTGGGTTCCCACATAAGCACTTGGAAAAACCTACACTATTAACTGTACTTAACAAGATTGGACAAGAAGTGGGTAATGGTTCCTCCCCAAACTTAAAATACCCAGATCCCACCGTCTCCAGAGGCCTGGGGAGGGGGGGAGTCTGTTGCCAGGAAACAAAAAGCAAAGAATAAAAGACAAAAGAATATAGGGCAGAGGCAGAACTCTTACGTTACTCTGCTGCTCCCAGAAGAGGGAAACCAAGTATGATGGTCAAGAAACACTTCCGTTGAACTCCTACCACTCACGAACTACTTCCCTCTTCCCAAGACTGAGGTTTTGCTAATTCATCTTGAACCGAGAACGAGTGTCCTCCTCCACGATGGGAAGAAGGGGAAGCCCATAAAACACAGCACCAAACATGGAACCTCATCGACTGATTCCGCTCTGCATCCCTCAGGCCAGAAGGGACAGGACCTGGATCCCCAGGTCTTAGATTTCTGACTGCTCATCACAGGTTCCCATGGCAACGGTTCACTCCAGCTACCGTCCTGGAAGGTCCTGGGACGCCTGGCGCTGGGCAGGCCTAAGCGAGCCGGCGGCGAGGCGCCTGGTAGACGCTCGCACTCCCCTCGAGCGATCGCCCCAGTGCTTTGCAATGGGGGGCACAGGCATTGTTACCCGCCCGTCACCGGCGACCAAACCCAGGCTCCGGCCGCGTCGTGGGCGGACCCCAGCCCCGGATCCCGCCCCGCCCCGCCCCCCCCTAGCTAGGGGGCATCCACCGGCGCGCGCCCTCCCGGTTCCTGCCAGCCCCTCTGCGCAGCCTCCTGTGGCCCGGCGGGGACTCCGGGGCCGTGACCCTCGCTCACCGGCCGGGGGCTCGCGCAGGCTCAGGCGCACGTTCAGG